>JASAND010008433.1:0-89838 GCA_030248195.1 Trissonchulus latispiculum
AAAAGCGAGATAGAAAAGCGCCGCAGGCGCGAAAAATTTTCATAATTTTTAATTGTATGCACTAAAAATAGTTCAATTTTTACTTTCTCCCCAAAAATTCCTGGGGGGTCGGACAAAAAGGGGGGGGTCGGAACCCCCAAAACCCCCCCTGGGTGCGCCCATGCCTGCTTTACATAATATGTTACGGTTGGGGCTTGTGGCTATTACCGTGCAAAAATACTTCGGCAGCTGCTTGTTAGCAGTCTAATTGGGTTTTTTGTGAATTTCCGGGCTGACCTTTTTGTGAACATTGCTATATCGTTGTTCTGCTTTTTGTTGTAACAAAGTTGAAGGTACTAAAAACTAAATTAATACTGTAAGTTCAAGGTTGATTCGCCCAATACATGCCACGCGGTTTTGCCCTGGCGGCTGTCAGGCTTTTTACAAGTTGATAGTAATTTTTTCAATTGCATGGCAGGATTCCAATACATGGTTCGATAGCTTACGTAGAGTTAGGACATGATACATGCATAATATGAGGTAGCTGCGCAAAGTCCATAGGGAGTACCAGAAAACAATTCAATTTTGGTCCGAAGTTGTCTGAGGGTCGGATTTGGGTGCATCGACTATTTTGGGCACCCTAGTCGGAGGAATTGGGCCTCGGTAGCCATACTTTACAGGGTTACCGAGGGGGGGCGGGCCCCCTCCCGAAATTGACCTCCCCCGAAAATGCCTTCCCCCCGAAATCCCCCCGCCCCGGAGTTTTTTGGGGGCCCAAATTTTTACCAAAAATATATTTACCATTTTCAAAATATTTCCGGCGTCGCCGGAGATTTTTTCTTAAAAATGACTTTTTAGCTGAAATCCAGGCATTTTTGAGCACTAGCGTAGATACGGGGGGGGGCGGCCGCCCTCCCCGAAATAATGGCTTTGCCCCCCTGAAAAACTGGGCAAAAGAAAAATTTTACGCCCGCGCGGAGCGCGCGCGTTTAACTTTATTAGAAACATACACAAATTACACATTAATGCTTCAAATTAGCTCAACATTGATGCATTTTCTACACCATTAAAAAAATTTTCGCGCCCCCGGCGCGCATTTTGGCTATTTAGATTATCAAAATTATTTTTCATTAAGCATGCTAACAAATGTTTGTATATTATAAGCTGCTTTGCAGTTTTGCTGTTATCTGCGTTATTCCCAACATCATCAGCCTTGACATAATTTCTTAATATCAGAATACGCAGTTCTTAGGTAATGGGAGCATCCTAATGGTTTCAGTTTTCGATCAAGACAGTAAACGTAGAAAATGGCAAATAAAAGTATATACAAAATGTTGTTAGTAAATTGATAAATCATTTATAAAGGATTAAATTTTCAATAGCGTTTAATTGCGAAATCTAAAAATTTTCTCAACTTCTGGGAGCCCCCCAGACTTTCCATATGGGACTTACGGTATCGCTTTCAGTTGTAACAAATCGAAACATGAACCATAGATTAATTTTGAGTTAATAGGACAACTTGCAGTATATATAATACACAGTGTGCATGTAATCGTTACGCAAAAATAGAAAATTTCCCCCCCCCCCTTCAAAAGTCCTCGGTCAAAACCGCCCCCCTGAAAATTTTTTGTACCTACGCTACTGTTTTTGAGTATATACTTTTTGCCTTTCTACTATAAAATACGCCAAAAATACCAATTTTTAGCTATAAAATACGCCAAAAAATACCAAGGAGGGGGGGGGGGAGGGTGGCGGCGGCAAAATTTTCAACAGAGTTGATTTTGGGTGCAGTAAAAATGACGAGATTTAAGACTAGTCGCCAGGCGGGGGGAGGAGGCGGGGGAGGCGCCGGCGGCGGGGAGCCCCCCAGAAGTTGAGAAAATTTTTGAAAAATTGAAATAAAAAAGCGCAGGACGCGCCAAAACGTTGTAACAGTTATTAAATATTAGCGCCGCAGACGAGAAAAATTTTTAAATTCAGTTAGAAAGGCGCCGCAGGCCCGAAAAATTTTGAAAATTCAGTTAGAAAAGCGCCGCAGGGGAGAAAAATTTTAAAAATCGAGATAGAAAAGCGCCGCAGGGGAGAAAAAGTTTAAAAATCGAGATAGAAAAGCGCCGCAGGGGAGAAAAAGTTTAAAAATCGAGAAGAAAAGCGCCGCAGGCGAGAAAAATTATAAAAAGCGAGATAGAAAAGCGCCGCAGGCGCGAAAAATTTTCATAATTTTTAATTGTATGCACTAAAAATAGTTCAATTTTTACTTTCTCCCCAAAAATTCCTGGGGGGGTCGGACAAAAGGGGGGGTCGGAACCCCCAAACCCCCCCGGGTGCGCCCATTCCTGCTTTACATAATATGTTACGGTTGGGGCTTGTGGCTATTACCGTGCAAAAATACTTCGACTGCTGCTTGTTAGCAGTCTAATTGGGTTTTTTTGTGAATTTCCGGGCTGATCTTTTTGTGAACATTGCTATATCGTTGTTCTGCTTTTTGTTGTAACAAAGTTGAAGGTACTAAAAACTAAATTAATACTGTAAGTTCAAGGTTGATTCGCCCAATAGGCTTCATTTAACTTCCTATATTTTCCTATTTTTATCTTCGAAAATTCCTATTTGTTCCTATTTTTTGCAAGAAAAAATTCCAATTTTTTCTTATTTTGTCAAAATTGCCCAGTAGGAGGCCAGTATTTTTCAGTTTATTTTGGTCATAGCACAAGACACGTACATACATGACACAAAGACCAAAATGGGATTCGAGCAAGTAATGATAAAACACATCAAACCATAAAGTAATTTGAACATTAGACAGTGGTGGGCCCCCCACTTTTCGGAGCCCTCCCCCCCACTTTTCGTCAAGCCCCCACCTATTTTTTGGGGGTCGCCCAAAGTGTCAAAGAATTAGGTTTTTGAGGTCAAATTTTCAAACATTTTCTCATTTTTTAGCTAATTTATGCACTTATAAGCTCATTTTATGCTTTAAAACAGCGATTTTTTGCTTTTTTACCTTAAAAATGCTAATTTTGCGCTAAAGATTTCGGTATATTTTACCTTTGGCTCGCCCCCCCCCCCACTTTTCGGAAGCCCCCCACTTCCCCCTCCCTAGGGGGAGCGAAGTCCCCCCACTTTCAAAACCCTTAAAAAATGCCAGTTATCCGCCTATTCCAAACTTAACTTCAAGAAAATTATTCGATTTTACAGTTAAATTTTCAATTTTTCGGCAGGCTGTGAATATCTATCATGCAACCAAGCCTCAACCTTCGTTTCAAAAATATTTTCAGAGGAATTTTTGAAAAATATTTTACAATTTTTGAAATTTTTGTCAAAAATTTGCTAATTTTTCATTGTTTTGACTGAAATGTACACGGATATCCGGATTTTTTCTCAAATTGGATATCCGGATATAAAAATTATCCAGATATCTGTACCCATCACTAATCCGGATATCCATACATATATATATATATCATAGGGGTCGCGGTAGCGACCCCTATAATATGAGTGCTTAAGGTCAAATGACAGTGTAAAACAAAGCTGCGCAGGAGCTGCGCAGATTCCTGCGCAGATTATGTGCGCAAAAAATTGTACGTGTCGAGTTTAGTATGTGTGCGAAGTTTCATCCCCGTACCACTTTCCGTTAAAAAGTCGCCCCAAAAATCGCTTACGAGAGTGATGTTTTTCCGGTTTCTCTGATTTGATGTCTCATAAGGGGGTTTTGTAGGCGTAATAACTAGAGATAGGTAGAAAAAATTTTGCCTATGAAAACCATATATATTCTTGGAGTAGGCAACAAAAATAAGCCGATAGGCTAGTTTTTATGCTTCCCGGGGGTAGAAAAAATTTTTGGCTGGGGTCCAAAGTCGGTCAAAACGCTAAAATGACCCAAAAGCACGGTTTTTTTGGGCAAAATTGGGGGCATTTGCCCACTCGGCCAAAAGTTTGCCCACTCAAATTTAAATTTGTCCAGCAGTTTGCCCACTGAAAAATTGGACCACAGAAAAAGAAATGAACATTTCTATTACGGTTTTATTGCTAATTTTAAAAAATCTTCAGTTTTTTTTCTGGGGGGCTGCCGCCCCCCAGACCCCCTGCTGGGGTTCCTGTGTCACTACTAAATTGTAATTTGATTAACTTTACTTCACTTCATTTATTGTCTATTTCTAAATATGTCTCCTCGAAGTGTTGCAAAATTTGTATTTATAAAAAAAGATAGAATGCATTTATAGAAAAATGCAACTGCAGAATATCGAAACTATGACTCAAAACATGTGCAAAAATATCAAAATTTAAAAAATTCGTTTCAGCTTCTTCAGAAAAATTCAGCTTCTGGGGGGCTGCGCCCCCCAGACCCCCTGCTGTTGTTTTAATGTTTTAATATATATAAGAGCGCTGTATTGTACAAAAAACTAAGATAGATTAAGGCTCAACTAAAGAAAACGACAGGAAATTCGATGGTGTGGAATAAAACACGTTATTAATTAAAGCAAAGTTAAAATTAAGGTTAGAAATCGCTTAGCAAAATTTTGTAATTTTGCCCACCGATCTCTAAATTTGCCCACTCAATCCTAAGTTTGCCCACTAAAATGCCCACTGGCCGTTTTGAAAAAAAACCCTGCCCAAACGTATTGCGCTATATATGGGGCTAAACTAATTATTTGGCGTAATACTAGACATGTTGGGGTTGTAAAATCTTGAATTCGTTTTCCGATAAGTTGCACCATTTTTGGGTATATACTGGCCCGCCAAAGTTGGTGAATTTTGGGTCCGACTTTGAACTTAGTTTTTTCGCTTATTTTTCAAGATAGACTTCTCAAATCTTGCATATAAAGGTTTTCGGGGGCGGAGAATCCATTCCCGCCATCAGTTTTGCTGCCCGATTCACCCAAGTTGCTGGGCTGGTTCCACTTGACCGTCTGAGGGGTCAGGTCGGAGACCGATTCCTGGAGGTCCATAGTAGGCTTTACTTGGCCTCTCAAAACTTTGTCTATAGGGGTTTTCTAGTGCGCCCAGCTCATTCCCGGTGTCCGTTTTGCCGTCCGACCTACCCATATTGCTGGGCTGGTTCCATTTTGCCGTCTGGAGGGTCCGCTCAGTATATACCGACTTCCGGGAACATCATATAGGACTGTACTTAGCCTTTCAAAACTTTGTCCATAGGGGTTTTCTGGTGCGCCCAGCTCATTCCCGGTGTCCGTTTTGCCGTCCGACCCACCAATCTTGCTGGGCTGGTTCCACTTTGCCGTCTGGACGGTCCGGTCAGTACCGACTTCCGGGAACATCATATAGGACTGTACTTAGCCTCTCAAAACTTTGTCCATAGGGGTTTTCTGGTGCGCTCAGCTCATTCCCGGTGTCCGTTTTGCCGTCCGACACACCCATTTCGCTGAGCTGGTTCCACTTTGCCGTTTGAAGGGTCAAACGGGTAGGGGGGTCAAGTGGTCGAAAATAAAATTTTTCAAAGTGGTCAAATTTGGTATCAAATGACAGCTGACAAATCAAGTGGGCTGAGCTTTCGTCATAGAAGCGCATGCTCATAGTGGCTGTAGAGTGGTGTAGTGGGGTGGGGTTGCGACTTATATATATATATACAAGTAGGAAAAATGCTCCTTGCAGTCGCATGAAAAATACAATATGAGCCAGAAGGACAGCATTCAATTCGGGAAAAGACAAGATTTAAAATGTATAATATGAGCCAGCATTTACTTATGTAAAGGACAAGATTTAAAAGTTTAATATGAGCAGCTCCCTTTCTCGGGCTCATATTGACGCCTTGGGAACGATGTTGTGTACGCAACTTAATCGATGCCAACGTACAAAATTAGAGTAAGTGTAAAAAATAGACATTGCTCAGAGCCGCCTCCCCCCCCCCCAGGAGCCTGCACAGACTAACTTAACATGCTACTTAGACTATTGATAATATCACACTATTTACGTATATAATTACGTATCATATATATATATATATATATATATATATATATATATATATATATATATATATATATATTTACGTAACCATAATCTGGGGTAATCTGGGGTACACAACGCACTTTTCAGCAAGTCCTTTTTGTCATTGCAGCCAGCATATACCATTAGCTAGCTGTCATACCATTAGCTTCTGTCACAGATCTGGTGTATTCAATAAAGTATATGTCTGACTGAATGCTCTATCAGAATCATATGAGCAAAACACGACGAAGATAGAGGGAAACCACTCCCTGCGGGCCGTCCGTGCGGCGTCAATATGAGCCCGAGAAAGGGAGCTGCTCATATTAAACTTTTAAATCTTGTCCTTTACATAAGTAAATGCTGGCTCATATTATACATTTTAAATCTTGTCTTTTCCCGAATTGAATGCTGTCCTTCTGGCTCATATTGTATTTTTCATGCGACTGCAAGGAGCATTTTTCCTACTTGTCCTATTTTATTTTTGGGAATGAGGGAATGTGTAATGTGTTAATATGGTTTATTGACCATAACATTAACGCATACTGTTAAACTAAATGCTACCCCAGCAACTTGAACCAGGAACTGGTTCACGGTTGAACCAGTTGAACCAGATGAGATACGGCGTCGACAATATGCTCATCGTGTTCAGCGACCCCGATTTACTATATAAGGGCAAGCTTTCAGGCAGTTCCAATTTGTCTATTTCAAGTTACAGAGCGTGCTGCGGCTGCAGCGCAGCACGATAGCAGCACCGCACAGCGACGAGGATACTCTCACCGTGTTCAGCGACCCCGATTTACTATATAAGGGCAAGCTTTCAGGCAGTTTCAACTTGTCTATTTCAAGTTACAGAGCGTGCTGCGGCTGCAGCGCCGCAACGCAGCACGATAGCAGCACCGCACAGTGACGAGGATACTCTCATCGTGTTCAGCGACCCCAATTTACTATATAAGGGCAAGCTTTCAGGCAGTTTCAACTTGTCCATTTCAAGTTACAGGGCGTGCTGTACGGTGCTGCACCTGCAGCGCCGCAGCGCAGCACGATAGCAGCACCGCACAGCGACGAGGATACTCTCTTCGTGTTCAGCGACCCCGATTTACTATATAAGGGCAAGCTTTCGGGCAGTTTCAACTTGTCCATTTCAAGTTACAGGGCGTGCTGTACAGTGCTGCACCTGCAGCGCCGCAGCGCAGCACCGCACAGCGACGAGGATACTCTCATCGTGTTCAGCGACCCCGATTTACTATATAAGGGCAAGCTTTCAGGCAGTTTCAACTTGTCTATTTCAAGTTACAGAGCGTGCTGCGGCTGCAGCGCCGCAACGCAGCACGATAGCAGCACCGGACAGCGACGAGGATACTCTCATCGTGTTCAGCGACCCCGACTTACTATATAAGGGCAAGCTTTCAGGCAGTTTCAACTTGTCCATTTCAAGTTACGGGGCGTGCTGCACGGTGCTGCACCTGCAGCGCAGCAGCGCAGCACGATAGCAGCACCGCACAACGATGATGATACTCTCATCGTGTTCAGCGACCCCGATTTACTATATAAGGGCAAGCTTTCAGGCAGTTTCAATTTGTCCATTTCAAGTTACAGAGCGTGCTGCGGCTGCAGCGCCGCAGCGCAGCACGATAGCAGCACCGCACAGCGACGAGGATACTCTCATCGTGTTCAGCGACCCCGATTTACTATATAAGGGCAAGCTTTCAGGCAGTTTCAACTTGTCCATTTCAAGTTACGGGGCGTGCTGCACCTGCAGCGCAGCAGCGCAGCACGATAGCAGCACCGCACAACGATGATGATACTCTCATCGTGTTCAGCGACCCCGATTTACTATATAAGGGCAAGCTTTCAGGCAGTTTCAATTTGTCCATTTCAAGTTACAGAGCGTGCTGCGGCTGCAGCGCCGCAGCGCAGCACGATAGCAGCACCGCACAGCGACGAGGATACTCTCATCGTGTTCAGCGACCCCGATTTACTATATAAGGGCAAGCTTTCAGGCAGTTTCAACTTGTCTATTTCAAGTTACAGAGCGTGCTGCACGGTGCTGCGGCTGCAGCGCCGCAGCGCGGCATGATAGCAGCACCGCACAGCGACGAGGATACTCTCATCGTGTTCAGCGACCCCGATTTACTATATAAGGGCAAGCTTTCAGGCAGTTTCAACTTGTCCATTTCAAGTTACAGGGCGTGCTGCACCTGCAGCGCCGCAGCGCAGCACGATAGCAGCACCGCACAGCGACGAGGATACTCTCATCGTGTTCAGCGACCCCGATTTACTATATAAGGGCAAGCTTTCAGGCAGTTTCAACTTGTCTATTTCAAGTTACAGAGCGTGCTGCACGGTGCTGCGGCTGCAGCGCAGCACGATAGCAGCACCGCACAGCGACGAGGATACTCTCATCGTGTTCAGCGACCCCGATTTACTATATAAGGGCAAGCTTTCAGGCAGTTTCAACTTGTCCATTTCAAGTTACAGAGCGTGCTGCACGGTGCTGCACCTGCAGCGTCGCTGCGGCCGCCGCATCGCAGTGCAGCGCAATAGCGGCACCACACGGAGAAGCAAACATGCCTATCGTGTTCAGCGACCCCGATTTACTATATGTGGGCACCACCAAATGGCCGAAAATAGCCGTTTTTAGCGAATTTTCCCAACTTTGACCCTGGGCGAGGAACCACAGGCGCCATGCAGCCCGAGGGTCACATCCGTCGGTTTCGGCGATATGCTCATCGTATTCAGCGACCCCGATTTACTATATAAGCGCACCACCAAATGGCCGAAAAACGCCATTTTAGACGACTTTTTGACAATTTTCTATGTTGGGACCCTCGAAAATTCTCTAAGTCCGAATGTTCGTGAGCCCATGTTTGACAGTCTGTAGAAACCACTAGAAGCCGAATTAGGCCAAAATAATCAATAGTGAACAGGTTCATGGTTTCGTTAACAAGATAATAATAGGTAAAGGTTACCACCATACCTGGGCAGACTTTTTCTCGGACGGGGGGTGGAAATCCGGTGCGTTTTCCTCGAAATAGGTACTGTATGTTTTGGTGCGTAATTTGAGACCACAAGCTTTCATTTGAAGAGAAACATAACACTCTGGATAGTCGATTGTCTAGTTACGGTACGCTGTTTCCATTTAGTTATTGAACGTAAAGCTAGGGACACCAAACATTAAACTCACGAAAGTAACCACGGGGTGTCTGGGGGACGGTGCCCCCCAGAAGTTGAAGAATTTTTGCAGTTGAGACTCCTCCAAGGAATTAATTTAGAGCATTTCCACGATCAATTAATGAGCACTTTAACAAACATTTTCTAAATTATTCCTATGCATTTTGTTGTGTAAATTCAGTTTTCACTGTGCAAACTAAATTTGTTGTGTAAGTAGTCAGTGTTTGATACAAAAACTCGAAAGTCCAAATCCGGTGCGTGGGTAAGCCAAATTCGGTGCGTCAGAGGACGAATCCGCGGCGTAGGTAAGCCAAATTCGGTGCGTCAGAGGCCGAATCCGGTGCGTCGGTAGGCCAAATTCGGTGCGTCAGATGACGAATCCGGTGCGTCGGTAGGCCAAATTCGGTGCGTCAGACGACAAATCCGGTGCTTAGGTAGGCCAAATTCGGTGCGTCAGAGGCCGAATCCGATACGTCGATAAGCTAAATTAGGTGCGTGCTTGCATGCTAACAAATTCGGTGTGTTGACAAGTCAAAACTGTGTGGAGATGGAGAATCTAATTTGTGGAAACAGATTCGTAAATAAGTCAAATTTGTCTCCGAGTCCAAATCTTCAAAATCTAGTGTAGGTATCAGTTTGGTGCGTCAATTCTTCCAAGAAATCATATAGGTATCATTTCGGTGCGTATGTGAGACCTGGGGTGGCCACCCCCCGTCCACCCCCCCCCCATTGCCCAGGTGTGGTTACCACCATAAGGCATGTGAAAATTCAGTGTGCTAGAATAAGTAGCACGAGCGTAAAGGAGAAACACAAGAGAATAAAAAAAAACCCCACTTAGAAAGTAGGTCTGAAAAATGAAAATTTTCAAAGTTCATTTTTTCCGGGCAAGTTTGGTATCATTCGAAAGCTCTTGGCCTGGGGATTTCAAAAATGTAAATATTAGCTCTTAATTCCTTACCGTTAATTAGTTACGCCTAATTAAGCATTTTGAAAACACGCAATGTACCATTTTGGCTCATATTATGGGGCGCTCTCCGAGCTGCCCCATGATATCCGTCCGTCGGCGCATTGTTGACTAACTAAGTTTCCTAAGGAGAAAAGTTGACAATGTTGACCATGGTTGGGATATCCATGTGACGTCAATAACGCTACTTATTCATCTTAACTCCTGGGTAGAAATATATCCGTTAGAATTCCGCAATGGATGCATGCATTACTGTTTTTTTACGGCATGCCAATATGAGTCTATTTGGCATGCACTCATATTGGTGCGTGTACAAACTTGTCTTCTGATCTTTCCAACCTCACCTCACCTCACCTCACTCATATTAGCATTTTACATGCTTGTCTTATTCTTAATTTACAACCGACAATATTTAGCATTTTACATGTTCCATGTTGACTCATATTCCTTACTTTGCTCTTTAGGAGCATTTTTATTTCTTGTTTATCCACTTTTTACATGTCGTTGACATAAAAGCGTTAAAGAATCATTAAGCATTATATATGCATTAAATACTCTAACTCACGTGTGTGGTTCTATGGCAAATTGGCTCAGTTCCACCCTGACATCCCTCACACCAGACCACTCCACAGCAAGTTAGGGTAAGTGGTTCTATGATAGAAGCTTAGTTTTCCTCCCACCCCTACCCCACCACAGCACTCTACAGCCACTGTGAGCATGCAGTTTTATGAGAAAAGTTGCTCAGCTCACATGAGGCTTTCATTTGGTACCAAATTTGTGACCACTTTTGAAAATTTTCATTTTCGACCCAAAATCGCCTAAGACCCCACCTCTACCCCAGCACAGCATTCTACAGCCACTTTGAGCATGCACTTTTATGACAAAAGTTGCTCAGCTCGCTTAGGGCTTTCATTTGATACCAAATTTGACCACTTTTGAAAAATTTTAGTTTTGACCCAAAATCGCCTAAGTCCTCACCCCACCCCACCACAGCCCTCTACAGCCACTTTGAGCATGCAGTTCTATGACAAAAGTTGCTCAGCTCGCTTAGGGCTTTCATTTGGTACCAAATTTGACCACTTTTGAAAAATTTTAGTTTTGACCGAAAATCGCCTAAGTCCCCTCCCCACCCCGCCACAGCACTCTATAGCCACTTTGAGCATGCAGTTCTATGACAAAAGTTGCTCAGCTCGCTTAGGGCTTTCATTTGGTACCAAATTTGAGCACTTTTGAAAAAATTTCATTTTTGAATCAAAATCGCCGACGTCCCCACCCCACCCCACCACAGCACTCTACAGCCACTTTGAGCATGCAGTTCTATGACAAAAGTTGCTCAGCTCGCTTAGGGCTTTCATTTGATACCAAATTTGACCACTTTTGGAAAATTTCATTTTTGACCCCATGACCTCCCACCGACCTGACCCTCCAGATGGCAAAGTGGAACCAGCACAGCAAGATGGGTTGGTCAGACGGCAAAACGGATGCCAGGAATGAGCTGGGCGCACCAGAAAACCCCTGTAGACAATGTTTTGAGAGGTTATGTACAGTCCTATATGGTGTTCCCGGAAGTCGGTACCGACCGGACCCTCCAGACGGCAAAGTGGAACCAGCACAGCAAGATGGGTGAGTCAGACGGCAAAACGGACACCGGGAATGAGCTGGGCGCACCAGAAAACCCCTATAGACGAAGTTTGAAGAGGCAAAGTAAAGCCTACTATGGACCTCCCGGAAGCGGTTACCGACCTGACCCCTCAGACGGTCAAGTGGAACCAGCCCAGCAAATTGGGTGAATCGGGCAGCCAAACTGATAGCGGGAATTGATTCTCCGTCCCAGACTTCAAACGTCATAATCCGGATATATGTCCTTATCAACCATATATAATTTGTCTGGTTTGTATTTGCACAAAGAGCTGGAAAGAAGCTAATATCAGGCATACTTTTGGCCATTTCGACGTTCTGAGCCGACTTTGTGGCGCCACTGTGGCGCTGCGGCGCACTGTGGCGCGGCGGCGACTACATATATCGAAAGTCAGTAACCTATATATATTGATGATATACCGCAATAGGTGTCTAAGCTTCGCTACATTCCGTGAAAGAGGCTACAAAATGGTGACATACGAGGGTAAAACGGAGACACCGAAAAAAAAAACATCGCCGGCATAACTGCCGGCAGGTGCAACTTTTTAACGGTAAGTGTTAGGGGGATGAACTTTTCCAATTATACTAAACTCGACACGGACTTTCTTTTGCGCACAAAATTTGCGCAGGATTTGCGCAGGAATCTGCGCAGCCTCTGCGCAGCGCCTCTGAAGGCAGTCATTGGGGCGTTTTGACTCATATTATAGGGGTCGCTACCGCGACCCCTATGATATATATATATATATATCTGGTGTGGAAGAAATAACTGTACCTATAATAAACATAATTTAGTTAAAAGGGGTGTCTGGCTCATGGTTCATGCGACCTGGAAAAACCTGGAAATACCTGGAATTAGGGTGAAGACCTGGAAAAACCTGGAATTTGCTAATTGATTTCAAAGTTTCAGCAAATTTTCTTTATTTAGCATTAAAATTTTAAAAAATGCACAAACTTCACTTCTGTCGAGCACATTTTTGTAAGCATTTACATCTTAATTCCTAGTTTTCTAATTGTTTTTGTCTTTATTCACATTACTTACAATATTTGATTTTGTTGTCTTTATGCACCTTTCTTTATGCACATTACTTACAATATTTGATTATGTTGTCTTTATGCACATCAATATTTTATTTTAAATCTGTTAAGAGTAGCGATAGGCGCCGGATTTTTATTTGGATACAAGTCTGCATATATTGTTAACGTACGTATATCCGGTTACCCGCCTATTCAAAGGTGCAGTTAAAGAACATTTTGAAGCTAACGAAGACTTGGAAGAACTGGCTTCTGATTTGTATTGTGCAACCCAGAAAACCCATGTTATATGGAATTTTTCTCTGAAATTGGAAACAAAAATGTTGGGATCCCTTTGGTTCTTACTAATAAAAAAATCGAATAAATATATCGGGCCAAAACGTGAACACCCAAAATTACAGACCCACCTTTACTCTGCGACCGGTTTCGGACCACGGGGATCAGGCAGTCACCATCAGGCAGTTCCTGTTGCTTCGACGCTCCTTTATCAATTTAATAAAAAAATCGAATTTCGCGAAATCGAAAAATCTTGTGATTTTAATTCAGCATGATCGAAACAGTGACGGCGACAGAGGAGGGCCCCCTGTGCTCCCTTCCGTTTACGATTCGGTCCCCATGTTGGGGTGTCGGGCTTTTAAAGTTAGTAAAATTTTTACGGAAATTACCGAATTTTTGAGAGTCTCGTAACAAATTCTAACACAAATTGGCCACTGACGGACTCAGGATTTCGTGACGTGGGGTGCGGGTCTCCATGGGAAAAATATTTACGGGGGTGTGGGAGGGCGGAGTCCCCCAAAAGTTGGAAAAATTCTTTGTTTTTGCAATAAAATCGGTCTTCAAATCATAATTCTTTGCATTTTGAAGAACGAACATTTGTTAAAATGTTGCACATTTTGGGGAAAAATGGCAATATTCTGAGAAAATTCTAACTAATTTCAAGCTTTTTCTTCACGGACACTGGCGCGAATTTTTTTGGGTTTTTGCCCTTTTCCCTATTTTTCTCCTTCATTTTTTCTACTTCCGAATCGGACAGGCCCCCCCTGGATCCGCCCCTGAAATTGGCGGATAGCTGCTGAAACTCGGCGGATTATTGTTAACATTGGGCAGGTTTTCTTGGAGTTATGGCAAAATTTGCATAAAATTCTTGATTTGTTTCCAAATTAAAAAACAACAATTATTCCTTCAATTGTAAGCTGTAACCTGTAACCATGTTCGCATGCAGGTGAGGGGTTTAGGGAATTCTGGCCCCTCCATTTTTGCCCTATTTACCCCCCAGAATTTTTGGGGAGAAAGCAAAAACTGAGCTATTTTCAATGCAGAAAGCTAAAAATAATAAGATTTTCAGGTTCGACCCCCTCCCTTTTCAAAATCCTTGGTGCGCCACTGCCTGTTACCTGCATTTTTTATCGGGCCAGTTCCAAACTATATAGATTTTGATAAAATTTTCCGGAAAAGCTTTGCAAAATATTCAGTGGTTTATTTGCCTGAATTTCTTTCAAAACTGATAATTTCACAGCGGAAGCATGATTTTACACATTTTAGGATCGGAACTAACACAATCCGTCGACTAATTCCCTGGTCATCACCACACAACAATGCATGCTGCAGCCCCAATGCATATTAATTTCAATTTTCAAACTTCCTCCAACTGTGTCGACAGTGTTTTTTCACTGACTCTAATACCTCAACGGCCGCATTCTGGTATCTTCCAAAAAATTTAGACAACCTAATTGTTTTATTTAACACTTTTCGATGAAAATCCGTGATCGTTTGTAAAAGGCTGAAGTGCTGTCTATAGTTATCGCGCAGCAGGCGCGAAATCTTTGAACAAAATTCTGTTGTTGATTAAAATTATATATGTTAAATTTTGATATGCTGTGTCCTAAAGTTTATTCAAATTTGCCTCAGTGGCCAAAATTTTTTAGGCCATTAGCAGCTAAATTTAATCCATGGCGTAAAAAGATAAGCTGGCATCAAACTCATCGTTTTCCAATTCATGTATACAAAATTTCAATTCGGTCAAGTTTTAAGCTTTCTTTTGAGTATAGGTTAGGGGACCGCGGGAGAAATTTTATTTTATTTTTAAAATTTGTTTCAGCTTCTACTGACCCCTCAAAAAGTATTTCCATTTTTACAGCCATCTGTCTTGGTGCGAAATCATACCGAACACGTGCCACCTCGCACCCGTCTAAAGCCCTTTAATAAAAATATTGCTAATTTTATAGCGGTGTATTTTGCTTTTAAGAATTAGACATCTAATGTAAGATTTTTGGTCAAAAATCAACAATTTTTCAACTGTTGAGTGGTTCCGCCTCCAGACCGCCCCCTCGGTTCTGACTTTGGCTTGGACACCCTTTTCAAAATCCATGGTCCGAGCTTGGAAGCATGTGTATGTCTACTCTTACGCTCGAGAAAGTATTACAGAATATGGTTCGGACCATTTGAAAGTTAATTTTGTGCTTTTAGTGAAAAATAGTTCAACCGCATTTCAGATCTGATCTGTAAACAAAGTTTCAAACCGATATTTGCTAATGTCAAAGCCAAAATGTGAAGTTTTAAGGTGCCGATGCCCCAAACATACTCCAATTTTAGCTTAATTTGCTTAGAAGTTAGCAAAGAAAAACCTGGAAAATTGCCTCTGAAAACCTTGAAAAACCTGGAAAAACCTGGAAAATGGAACTCAAAAGTCCGCATGAACCCTGCTGGCTGTAGGTGCCCTGCAGATTTGAAACTCAGTGGTTCCTTCCCGTCCTAAAAAAACTGACCTCTCTTGGCTTTTCTTTCCGTGCGCTAACACTGAGGAGAGGCTACGACAGAGTTGCTGGGCGGAGAGACCCTCGATTATCCACTGATTTCAGCACCCGCTGTACCTGCGCAAGTACTGTACGGACCCAACCTTCAAATTCAAGACAATTTTGTGACAGTCATTGGGTGGTGTTAATAGTAGCCTATTGCTGCTGCTTTTGTAATTTTGGCAATTCTATCTGACAATTTATTAACCCTTCTGGGCATATATAGTTCTTATTTGCCGTAACTGCTCTCGGTTACGCATGCACATTATACGGCCACTCTTAAAACAGACTTGGCTTGGCCTCAAACATTAAAAAATTTCACAGCTTGGAGTTTCTAAACTTTGCAGGAAGTGTGCTTGACTAGAATTTACTAGACCTTGCTGAACGTACATTTGACAAAAGAATAAAAGGTACGTATCTGCAATGTAGGGATGGGCGCGGAAAAAAAAGGACTGGAAAAAAAAGGTTTTTTTCCGTTTTTTTCCATTTTTTTCCGATGGGGTGGAAAAAAATGGAAAAATATTCCTAACGTTATTTTAACGACTTTTACAATGAAATATCATGTTTTCTGAGCTTTTCCAGCAATTTCACGCTATTTACAACCTATTCCGTGGGTCGTAGTAGGTGGGGGTATGTTAAATCTGACGAAATTGTATTTGGGTTTTTTCGACGCATCGGAAAAAAATGGAAAAATATTCGGGACATGCTCTGAAAGTCAATTTATGACATCAGAACATTAAGAAACCATCAAAAACAGTGTTTAATAAGGTAAGAAAACGATATTAATGATTTTGAGCTAATTTTGGGATTTAATATTTTTTGCCTTGGAATGTGAAAATGAATGCGTAACTCAGGTAAAGTTAATAATTCCATACCTAACAGTGGAGTGTTCAACTAAAACTGTTAACATGTCTGGAATTGTTTACTTTACGAAGCTCGTTACCTACGAAAACCACAAACTAGGTTTCGTAGAACCGCCAAGGTATACAGAAGTCACCTGTCCTTTGGTTTACAGCGTCACCCGCTGAAAATTTTTCATTCCTGTAATTAATACTGGAACCTTTCTAAGCGCTTGTATAATTGCATCACCCCTGTGGGGCTTCTAAATATTGTGAAAACTGCTTCTCTGCATGCAAAAACATGAAATAACGAAACTTTTAGCACATTGTGTAATTTTGGAGTGGCCGGAAAAAAAAGGAAAAAAATGGAAAAAAATGGAAAAAAACCGGAAAAAAAAGGTTTTTTTTCCGGCAATCTTTTTTTTCCGGAAAAAAACCAACCCTACTGCAATGCAACCCAGAATGATTGAAATCAGTGTAATATTAACGTGGACTTGTGAGGTTTGTTCTCGTTGAATACTTTGTAATATAGCCTCAACGTCCGAGGTTGGTTACATTGTGAGAGTAGCAAATGTAAATGAGCAATTTTAAGCTCGGTTGATACTTTTTTGCCATATGTATCCTTGGACGTTTGGGCGTAGCTTAGCTCTTCTTACGGACAAACGGACACCTCCTTACTTACAAACGGATAAATTAATTTGAATTGAGTCTGCGTCCAATCCAAACGGACAAACCCCAGACGGCCAAACGGGCAAGTACAAACCGGGCTTAACGGTTTAATCCCTGGCGTGTCACTATTTAGACAATGTCCTTCATTTCTAATTTTAATCAATTGGAACGGTCTGATAAGCAGCTGAATTTATTTTTGAATGGCCAGTGCGGACAGAGTGGTTAATTATTACAGGTACCAACTGTCGTTGTCATTGCTTGTCAGTGCTTTGATCTTAACTTTCTTAGCACAATTTGTTGTAACGAGTTTTTAATGTTTCAGCGTCAAATCGGAATTTGTTGAAGAACGTGACCGCGATCCCATGCATGATCAGAAAATAACTGGAACAAATTTCACAGCCAAGAATGAAAAGCTAGATGAACCAAATTTGGTAGATAGTGTAAAAGTAGAGCCGGAAGCTGAAGTCGTTTCTCCAGAAAACACATCGTACCGTAATATTGAGACTGTTAAGGAAGAGGATAATTGAACTTTCCACCGGATTTGACATTAGACGTATGATTTTTGTTTATTCCAAAGACTTGTGTATCTAGTTCTTTGTACCAGTGATGGAATCGGGTCACTTAGACTTGACCTGATTGCCTGCTTGAGCTCTGACTCGGTGACCTGATGACCCGGTTTTCCAGAAAATATCAAAATCGTTTAAAAAATGTTAATTTTGCCTATGAAAACAAATTTGTTTTATTTTCATACTCAATCATCACCCCGAAAAGTGAAAATAATTAAGTAATACTGCAGCATTCCGTAAACTAATGCGAACACGATATCAATATTCGAAACGCGAATATATGTGCGAAACGAATATATGCGAAATATATGCGAAACGAATATCAATAAATTCGTCATGTACAAAATTTTGCAGTGCCTAATGTAATATGAGCATGTGCTTGTTCTTAAGAACGTTAGCAGGGCTTCAACTATCCCTATTTTCCTATTTTTTCCCTATTTTTTCGGAGTCGCCCTATTTTTCCCTATATTGAGCGAAATCGCCCTATTTCCCCCTATTTTTAGGACAAACTGTTGTCAATTTAACCTTTACAGAACTAAACTTTCTTGCTTTAACACTTGAGGTTAATTTTTAAATATGGAAAAAATTTCGCCTGCGGTGCACTCTTTTTAATGCAGATGCATATATAAGTATATAGCTCTCTGTTACAACTCTTTTCATCATCCTACGCTCAGCTTCCATGTATGTATAAGTTGATAGCGGGCTCTCGATTTTGGCAACGTTTTCATATTTTATTGGCCTCGTCGATCCCCAACACAAGAGTCGCTTTCAGTGCATAACTAAATGTTTCCTCCATTCAAATTAATAAGCATTCCGATACGTGGTAAACCTAGGGCAATGAAAAAGTTAGGAAGACCTTTCTGCAGCGGAAATGTTTGGAAAATTTGCGTACATTTAGTAGTCTCGACTAGGAGGAGTGACAGTATATATCTATAATAAAAGTTGCTTTATTGAGTCAACGATTGCGGCGAATTTTCAAAGTTTGAGGAAAACCATGTTTGCACAAAATCGTTTCGCAAAAGTCGAACCAATATTGTTGACATTTTGTGATATTTTGTTTTGATCTAAACTGAAGGTACTGATACTGACGCTACGTACCTGGCCTTTTTTTGGGTTTTGAAAGTGGGGGGGGGGGGGGCTTCGTCCCCCCCCCTCCCAGGGAGGGGGAAGTGTGGGGTTTCCAAAAAGTGGAGGCGGGCAAGCCCAAGACATAAATTTACCTAATTTTTAGCGACATAGCATTATTAAGGTAAAAACGCGAAAAATCGCTGTTTTTAAACTTAAAATGACGAAAAAATGCCAGCGTACCTCGTTGTCTTTTCAATGCTTTTGGCAGCAGAATTAGCGATTTTTCCAAAAATCACCATTCTCTGAAAATTTCATACACAAAAGGGTTAGCTTTTTCCGAAAAAAATTGCGGAAAAACTTATATATAGTTTTTTAGTGTATATCTTGGCTCGTTTTTAAAATTACTTATTTTTCCCACCACTTATGCACCGGGTCGGGCTCTGACCTCGTCAGGACCTGAAAGACTTGAGTCCAAATTTAAACTTTTCTGAAAAATTCAAATATATTGCAAAAAGAATACAAACGCTATGCAATAATACAGACGCTTGCAGGTCGGAGCCAGGGGAGGCCGGCGGCCACCCTCTCCCCGTCTTGATTCAATTCAAAGGTAGGAAAAATTAAGGAGAAAAATGGGGGGAAAGGACCAAAAAATTGCGCGCCGCCGGCTCAAATTTTATTCTTAATAGCATATTATCATAGTATTTATGAAGAAAAAGCGCGAAATGCGCCCGAAGATTTTGTAGAAAATTTCCATTTTGGCCTACAGATTGCCATATACTTATATACTTATATACTATAAATATACCAATATACTTATAGAAATTTTAGCGGTTCTTCGAAATGCAAAGAATTAAAGATTTATGACCGATTTTATTGTAAAAACAAAACATTTCTTGAACACAAAACTTTTCTTGAACTTCAACCTTGCAAACGTTTGCTCGTGAAGCACCTCATCCCCATTCGCGAATTCTTGGATCTATCAGTGGACGTTTGTATTTATTTTTTCATTCAAATGGGTGAGAAATTTAAACTTCTTAGCAATTAATTTACCATACTTTGGGCTTTCGAATTTTAACATTTTGGTCAAAATATGTCCTACAGTCATTAAAAGATATCACAAAATCTCGGGAGCTCAAGATGGGGGCCTGACCTGTCCCAGGTGCATCCCTAGTTATGATCGATAAATATCGTGACTATTGTAGAGAGAGACTGTTGGAATTTTGTTTCAAAAATTTTCTGAAACTCCTTTTTAGCACCAATAACTTGTCGAAAAACTTTTACCGGGAATTTTGCGAATTCTGAAAAAAATCTGAATAACCTGCTTAGGTTTGGTTTTAAACCTTTAGGTAGGAGTTTGCCTCACTCCGTAAACTCACATATTGTGTATGCATAAAAAAGTTGCTGGAAGTTCGCTTGTAACAAGAGTTAAGTATCCCTATATTTCGCCCTATATTTTACTGGTAAAATCCCTATATTTTGCCCTATTTTCAAATTTTCATCGGTTGAGGCACTGCGTTAGGTATACTTTAGAAATTGGGCTTTTACTTGTATTGCGTAATTTGATCGGGTATTATGATGCCCACCTTTCTGAATAAAAAGGGCAACCACATAGTCTGTTTATTACTGTCCTCGTCCTCCTCCGGGTACCTTAGCAGGTGATTGTATCCCTCTTTTTTCAACTCGAGCTTGGGAAGGGGTACGGAGGTGGTTGATACCTCATTTTGAAGGGCTTGACTTAAAGGTTTGCGTGCGGGTGCTGTACGGCCTTGTATGGCTTCGGGCTTCTGGCAATTATCGGGTCAAACAGGCCAGATATTGAACGTCTGCAGGGGCCAATTTCATAAAAATCTTGCAACTTGTATTTGTACTTGAGCTTGCACTTGCACTTGAACTGCAATTTCAAGTTGACAGTGTGTTTCAAAAACTTTTCCTGCTACTTGCGGAAATTAGCTAAGCAAGTTGCAAGACTTGACAACTTGTAAACGCAAGTTCAAGAGCAAGTTTGCAAGTAGCTCTAGCATTTTTTTAGGGTTCTGAAAATGGTGGGGAAGGGGGTACTTCCGTAAAGTGGGGGGGGGGCGAGCCAAAGGTAAAGATATACCGAAATTTTTAGCGAAAAATTAACATTTTTAAGGTGAAAACGCAAAAAATCGCTATTTTTAAGCTTAAAATGAGCTTATAAGTCCATAAATTAGCTAATAATTGAGAAAAGTTTGGAAAATTTGTCCTCAAAACCTAATTTTTTGACACTTTTGGGCGACCTCCAAAAAAAGTGGATGGGGGCTTGCCGAAAAGTGGCCACCCCCCCCCCCCCCACTGAAAAGATGCCAGTAGCTGCAAAATTAACCAAAAATATTTGAAAATTCATGTAAATTTTAAAAATTAAAGAACTTGTTTGAAATTCACACTGTATTACGACAATAATCTAAAGAGTGTTGTCATAAAATTTCTCCAAAAACTATTAAAATTAAAATAAGTTATAGCAATTTTTGTCCCTTTTGTTCAGTGAAAATTCACTCAACCACTTGCACCATAAGTGCAAGTTGCAAGTGCGTGTATTGACGATTTTTATGAAACGGGTTCTGACCGCAAGTGTTAGTGGACAACTAGCAACTTGCGGACTTGCACATGCAAGCTGCAACTTGCATATGCAAGTTGCACGTTTTAAGTTTTGTGAAACAGGCCCCAGATTGGCTTCATAGTGGTTGGTATTAATTTAAAGGTCCCGAACAGATACTGAAATGTCGCAATAGAAACAAAACTTGAAAATGCACGAAATTTGCGTTATGGCTCTGTTTTCCGTAAAATTAATTGATACAGTGATACTGGTCTATTATGAAAATTGGAAATTGTTGATCATGGCTGTCATTATTGTAGTCGAATCAAACCAAGTACCTTACAGAAAACATATTTTAGGGAATAGTCTCACTAAGCTTCAGGAAACAAAGTTGTGTTTTAAAGTTTTTTAAATTGATCCTTTTGGCAAACCAGTTTTAAATAGATTTATATACAACCAAAGTCTAAATATACAATAATCGTGGAATTTATAGTAAATTTAGAAAACCGGGTCAAGACCGAGTCGAAGCTCTTGACCCGGTGACCTGCGACCCGGTCCAAAAAGTGACCCGAACTGACCCGGTGGCCCGATTCCATCTCTACTTTGTACAATTTGAGTTGAATCATGTTGTTTCATTTTATGTTGCTTAATTGTTTTTTCCGAACAGTTGCATTGCATTGTTGGTTGACGTCTCAGTTTTAAATACTTTCCTGTGGCAGTTTTCCTTGTCAGTGTAATGTTGGATGTGCTCATAGTGTAATAAAAACTCGGTCCTAGTTCACACCAGCAGGGTAAAGTTTTATATTCATCACTTTACAAAATTTTCACCTTCAATAACATAATGTTATGACCACCAGGTTCACTCCTTTGCTTTTCTCAGCAGCGAAATGGTATCGGCAATTTCTCTCAGTACATACTTGCAGACTGTTCTAATAATAAACATGCTTAGTTTTGGAATTTATTGGTATTTATAGAACGGCTAACTCCACGTTGAGGCTTTTTCAGGCAAGAAAGCATGCTGAGTTTGGTCTGAGTCTGCTGTAAACCTCTCAATTACTTGACTAATTTCGTTGTAAGAAAGGAGACGAGATACTTCTAAGATTTCTGATTTGTGTTCGAATCGATTATCAAGCGCCGATTGTTCAGTTCGCAAAATACGTATATATAAGGTATGGTTTCATGTTTCATCACTGGTCATACGTCAGGTCCTTTTATTTCGTCTTATCTATTTTGTCTGCCGTCAGCCATTAGCCGTGTCGTTATTGCTGCAACTGAATCACAGTCTGAGATATGACTGACGTTTGTTTGACCGATTTAGCATCTGCATGTCGAATTAAGATCACTCAGTCGGCACGAACTTAAGTAGGTGGTTACTTAATGTGTACTGTTAAAGATCTGAGGCAATCACAAGGAGAAAGTCTATGTTCAAGGTTACTGTCAAAACGTCAGTGGGCGATGGAAAGTTTGGCCTCCCTCGTCACTGGAGAAGTCATCAATCTGCATTAGAAAGTCTCCGTGTCATAAACTGAGTCTCTCCAATGACAACCCCTCTGTTCCACTGATGTTCTGTTTAAGCATTCCAACAACAGTATCACAGTTTGCTTTCCTCTAAAGCTCCACAGGACGAGGTAGGGGAACCTGATTCTGGCTGTTAATAGGTGAGGGCAATGAAGTAAAAATGGCTGTCTAGGAGCTCTCCTTATGCCTTCTTTATTTAGCCTTTATTTCAAGCTAATGTCTAAGTTTTCTCACTTTCAATTTTTCCAAACATTAAAGTGGGAAGTTGTAATGAGAGGGAGAGAGTTGTCCTTCAGTCAGACTGGAACTCGTTCCCATGACTGCTGTTAAAACAGTTGTTTTCGTCTTTCCAGCAAAACTAGGCAAATTTGTTTCAAGAGGATAATCATCTCCTTCACACTTTCTGCCTGCCTTCTTTGTTTCGGCACAGAATGTTTAACATTTGTTTGGAAGTATAACATGGGTGCGTAGGTTTCTGTGAATTTGGTTTCAATATATGTGATGAGCTTCCAGATTTAGAAAATAATGCATGTCGGCCCATGTCAAGATAAAAGTTAGAACCCCCAGAACCCCCATCAGAAAAAAAGGAGGTTCTCAAATTTTTTTCATGCGTTTGTATCCAGGACTTTGATTTGTATGTGACTACGTTGCGGATCCTTTCCCGCAACAGACACTTCCGCAGACATGATATGTTTATAATATATACGTGTATAAGCATCACAATCATCAAATTCGTAGCAAATAACCCGGGTGTACTGGGGGGGTTCTCCTCATTTAGGGCCCATGTCAAGATAAAAGTTAGAACCCCCATCAGAAAAAAGGAGGTTCTCAAATTTTTTTCATGCGTTTGTATCCAGGACTTTGATTTGTATGTGACTACGTTGCGGATCCTTTCCCGCAACAGACACTTCCGCAGACATGATATGTTTATAATACGTGTATAAGCATCACAATCATCAAATTCGTAGCAAATAACCCGGGTGTACTGGGGGGGGGGGGGTTCTCCTGGCTTTTCTCATAAATTTAGACTAAAATTTGTGTATATGCTACATTCAATATGCACAATATGGGTATCTATCGAAAGCAGACGACAAGAAGAACAAGTTCGTCCTAAATCTAAGCCCAGGCACCGCACACACTTTTCGGTATATCCGGACTCCAGGACCCTCAGAACTTCCAGCAAACACTTAAAACTAAACAGTGGAGGATAAAATCTCTTCGAAAAGTTAAGAACCCCCAAGAACCCCCAGAACCCCCATCAAAAAATGAAACTAAACATAGTTATAGATCAAATCTCTACAAAAAATTAAGAACCCCAGAACCCCAAGAACCCCCGTGAAAATAAAAGCTCCAAGAAAAACAAGTGGTAGATCAGAGCACATCAAAAAGTGACTTTTATCTTGACATGGGCCTGCATGCCTAACTAATTTACATCTAACTACAGATCTGGTCAATTTGCCCATTTGGCTTCGATCAAGTATAATAGCACTAAGCAGAAGAGTAAGTTACTAGAGGGCTCCTTTTCAGTGCATTGCGAAGCGGTACTCCAACCACAAGACGCTAGTATTCCCTCGTTTGGTGGTGGGATCGTCAAATATACCTTCTCGCTGGGAAAGGTAGCCTAGGGGTAGTGGAGGGAAACCTTGGTGGGCTCGTCAGATCCAGGGAATCGTTTTGGTGGGTGGTAGAGCAGAGATGGGGGTGGCGCCGAAAGAAGTCCTCGTTTGGAGGGGGAACGGGTCGGGTCAACAGCCAATCAGGTTCAACCAATCTTAGTCTTGGCGACTTTCCCCAAACGGGGACACTTTTTGGCTAAACCACACCAAACGGGGAGCTGTTTTGGCCAGTCCCTCCCCAACAAACGTGAGAGTATGCTTGTCGGCCCCCCACCACCAAGCGAGGGAATGTATTCGCGTATAGTACAGTTTCCGTTACGGAAAGGTCTGAAGAGGAGACACTTTTCAAAAGTTTCTCAATAAAAGAGCTTTTGTGAAAGCAATCATTTTTTGCACCATCACAGTCAGAGTTGGAATGACAGTGGGTTGCAATTTCGTGACCCGCGGGTACCCGCGACCCGCGGACCTCTGACCCGCGACCCACGACCCGCAACCCACTTAGATTCTGTCGATCCACTTGACCCACTTCTTTAGTTTGTGTCTTTTCGCATATTTATTAACTCTATAGCATGCATCGAGCAAATTAAGCTAACCCCTAGCAACGCCGGGGAACGGCTCAAAATGACCAATTTTACATTTTTGGCTGCCGTTTTTTTACTGGGACCACCTAGAGAAATGGGACTGCAACCAATCGATAGAGAATTAATGGCTCTACATTTCATGATTCAGCATTGAAGGGTCTCCGATGCACCCAGAAAAAGTTACAAGCGTCAAAGTCGGACAAAGTACGAAATTTTGCTAAATTTTTATTGCAAAAATCCAATAAATTTATTTCTAGCTGCAAGACTTGATTCAGAGACGGGATCACTATACGTTATTTTAATGCGCATAACCTCCCGCACACCGGGGGAACCGCTGGATTTCGAATGCAGCGCTCGAACAGGGCTTGAAATCATCAAAATTCCCCGTCGGGCGGAATGCCATAGAAACAATTAAGCAGCTTTCCAAGCATATACAAATTGAGGTATTAGAACGTTAAGCATATACAGATTGAGGTATTAGAACGTTCAACCAGGAGATTTCCTAAGTTTAAAAGTAACTGCATGAGATTTCGTTTTCGATAGTTCTGAAATTCAGAACATGCTATGCTGTCGCAAGTGTTAGATGAGCTGGGACTTTGATCGGTCAGTAGAATCAGTAGAATCAGTAAGGCAAAGTTTTGAAATATATATTTTCATAAATTTCATAAAGAGCAATTTCATAGAAGTCCAGTCCATTCTGGTTTATTTTTTACAGCTGCGTGGCGACTACTGCAGAGTGTTTATATTATAATGTCCGCTGCAAACTTGGATATGATAGCAGACTACAATTTTCATCATTAATAAATTCAGAATAATCATCTTCAATGAGCGAAGCATACAAGATCAGTCGAATCCGGCTTGGTATCCATCTTGATGGCATCGCTGTCGAACAGGACGACCTTCCTGGGCATCGGCTGGATTTTCCAATGGATTAGCAGTTGGCCCGCTTCATGGATGTCGGCATCCGGATAGGTGACGATTGGATCTTCCGTCGGACGACCAAACGTGGGTTGAACGGCCTTCGTCAAGTTTCGGCAATTCCACGTCTTTTCATTTTCCAACCGGAACGTGAATGGATCTATCTTCTTTTGGATTCGGATTGGATCAGACCATCGTGAATGTCCTTTGGCGACCTGTGGCAGGCGATGCCTCACACAGTCGGCGACCTGAAGTAGAGACGATTTGGTTGGAACATCATCGTTTTCCAACCGGATTGATGATGATTCCAACGGCGATGTTAGCTTCGTCCTTATAGCACGTGGCGTGCCATAAAGCTTTTCATATGGTGATACTCCAGTGGCAGCATGAGGAATGCTTCTGTAGGCTACCAAGATTTCCTGCAGAGCTTTCTTCCATTCTCGACCTTCTTCTTCTTCTCTACGGGGGGAGGCGGACGGATCCGGTCAGGTCGGGTCCATTCTCGAGGCACTCTGCAATCCTCCTTTGAGAATTCGGTTGAATCGTTCAACCATTCCGTTGGTTCTCGGATTGTAGACGGCGGTTAAGTTGTGCTTGATCCCATGGGCGGCTAAGTACTCCTGGAAATCCCTGGAAATGAACTGAGGTCCATTATCCGTCACCATCTCTCTCGGATATCCATGGCGAGAGAAGACGGCTTCCAGGAAATTAATCACTTTGGCGCTGGTGGGATGATCACACGTTGCGGCTTCTGGCCGCTTGGTTGTGTAATATTGTAGAACCATGAGGAATCTGTCCCTTGGAGGTGCAGGAGCATAAGGTCCTGCGAAGTCCAAAGCGAGTTTGTACCACGGTTCCCCTAGAATAGGCACTGGCTGAACAGGAGGTTGATTCGCAACGGCAGTTTTGTCCGATGTCTGGCATGGCATGCATCGGTTGATGAATTCTTCGACATTGCGTTGCATCCCTGGCTACCAGTACTGACTTCGGATTCATTGCTTCGATCGAACGATTCCAGAGTGTCCCTCATGAGCGAGGACCAGGACTCGTTCCCGAAGCTTAGCAGGAACTGCTGCAGTATCTCCTCGTAGTAGGCAGCTATTGCAGACTGTCAGTTCCTTCCGGACCATATGATATGGACGGAGTTGTGGAATGATAAGGGATCTGGATGGCCAACGGTTCTGAGCATATTCAGACACCTGTGAGAGCAAGGAATCTTCCGCGGTTATAGAGGACAGCTCTTTAGATTCTGATGAATAGCTGCCACGAAATGATCTGTCCAAGAATCTTCCATTGACCCTTCTTTGGAATCAATTGGCAGGCGACCGGCAGCGATAAGCCACTGTGTTCTGTTCACTTCGCCGGTATTCAACGGTGTAGTCAAATTCTGCGAGGCGCTGATATCGTCTGGCAATTCGCATGGGCTTATGACCTTTTGTACCCAAGGAACTGTTGAACAGACTGACCAGATCCTGTTGATCTATCCTGATGATGAACTTCGCTCCCCAGAGATATCGTTTCCATCGATCAACTGATCAAACGACCGCCAGTCCTTCTTTCTCCATGACGGAGTAGCGGCTTTCAGCTGAGCTGAGAGAGTGGGAAGCGTGAGCCAGAGAGACTTCTCCCCCATTTGGTCGGATTTGTGACAGAGTTCCACCAAATCCAACATCGGACGCATCTGTGGTCACGATGAGAGGTTGACCTTTTTGATAGGTTTCTCTGGCAGGAGCAGAAATGAGCAACTTCTTCGCAGAAATGAAGGCTTCTTCCATCTCTGGAGTCCAGACAACCTTCGTTGGCTTATCACGGATGGCTTTCCTGAGAGGCTCCACAAGCGTAGCAAACTGAGGCACGTAGCTTGTGTAGTAACCACACATTCCAAGGAAAGTAGCCATTTCCTTGGGAGTCTGTGAATGAGGCATCCGATCAATGGCTTCTGTGTTGGTCGTGAGTTGGCGGATTGAATCGGCGGAATGCGTTGACCAGAGAAGTAGATTTCGACCCCATGGAGCACCATCTTCTTTGGCTCCAAAGTTGCACCCCGATCGTTGAATCGCTGAAGACACGTCTGAATCCTGACTTCCAATTCATCATGATTTCTGCCATGGACCAATACATAATCCGTCAGTGGCAGAACCCCTGGGATTCCGGCTAGGATGCTGGACACAGCTTTCTGAAACACTCTTCTGGCACAGGTATAACCCATGGGAAGTCGCCGATACTGGAAAAGACCCAGCGGCGTCAGAGAGGCTGTTAGATGGCGGGATTCTTCGGCCAATTCAATCTGATGGTACAACTTTGTTCAGCTCTCTGAGTTAGCAGACTCTAACATTCCCATTCGGTTTTGGCACCACGACCATGGAATCGATTCTCTCGATGATGCCATCCGATTCCATCTGACGGAGAGCCTCAATGGCTTTGTTCTGGAGCGCCATTGGAGGTCGTTGAAGCTTGTTGGCAATCGGCTTCGCATCTTCCTGAAGCCGGATTTTGTGGATTAATCCCAGAAGTTTCAAGTTTCCAGAAAAAGTTCCGGAAACTGGTCTCTTCCGACTGGGAGGTCAGACGCCGGAGGTGATTTTTGTCGGCATCCTTGATGTTCATTCCCAAGGCATGGCAAAGGTCCAGACCCAGAAGAGAGGTGTCATCCAAATCTATCTCCAGGAAGGTACCCCTCACAGTCTGGCTACCGTAGGTCACCGCTGTCCGGAATTCACCCAGGATCCTGATGGATTCTGTTCCTTAGGCAACGGCAGTTTGGAGGGTTGGTTGGAGATGACTATCCCCGAACATCTTCCTGAAAACCTTCACTGGGAGAGTAGATGCCGTACTCCCAGTGTCAACCACCACTTGGACAGTAACCGATTCCCCACCAGGACTGGCAATATGTAGGGTAACCCAGATTGATCTCGATCTGGCCTGACCCCATTTGCTGGAGACCTGGACTACCACGGCATCAGTTCCGTCGCCGTCATCTTCTAAGCATCGCACCCGTTGCTTCGGCTTCTGTGGGTTGGCTGATTTCTTGCACACGCATGCATGATTCTTCTTGCCGCATGATTAACAGCAAGAGTGCATAATTGCACTATATATTAGAAGAAGAGTAAGCCACTATAGGGCTCCTCTTTTGGGTTGGGGGGGGGCGCCCCCAAAAACGAGGTCCCGTTTGGGGGGGGAGCGACCCCCCGGTGTGGGGGGGGGGGGGGGAAAGGGGGGGGGGGGAGGGGGGGGGGGGGGGGGGGGGGGGGGGGGGGGGGGGGCGGGGGGGGGGGGGGGGGGGGGTTGCGCCCGATCCGAAAGCCCAACCTGTGGCCTCACCGTGGCGGATCGGTGTAACGGGGGCGCGCCAGAGCTATGCCGTCCGGGACTCCGGTCCCTGGCAGGTTCTACCAAGGCGGACAGGTCTGGCGCCGGCGGTGAAGGGCCGCACCTCGGCTAATTGGCAGGCTCTGGTGAAGAAAGAAGAAATCCAGAAGACATCTGTTCCATCGTGATGTTGCTGGTTGGAAGAACCTCTGCGTCTGTCGTCATACGGCGGCAAGTTTTTCCAGTTTTAAAAAATGGGGAGCTTCGGCGGCCGGTCTCGGAACCCATTTCTGGTGAATTGCTAGTGAGTGGATTCGTCCCTGATGCCACTGGTGGACCCAGTTTTACCGGTGTCCTCACGCCCATTCAACTGCAGCCCGGATTTGCAGTCCGCCTGTTGGGGCACCCGTTTCTTCGCATTCAACAATAGAACGAAATCTGTTAATCCTGCTTTAACAGGTGGCAGTCACTTGCATGGTGATGGTGGCCCGGTAAACCGGAAACGGCGCGGTCCGCCGGATGAGCAGTGTATTGTCATCTGGTCCAGTAATATTAGAGGAATTCAAACAAACTTCAACTCTCTTCAAATTAGGGTCGACACAGCGAAACCTGCTCCTGATATCATCTTTCTCAACGAAACTCTTATTGATCCAAAATCAACTCCCGTAAGCGGCCCCTACCAGCTCCGTGGCTACAACATGATGCGCTACGACAGGCAACGTGCCGGCGGCGGCAACATAGTCTACTTCAAGCAGCACTTATGTCTCGCCGAAGTGCGGGTTAACGCCCGGTTAGAGTATGCCTGGTTCAGGTTGCGTTCAAAAGGTCCCTCTATGCTATTCGCCCACTGTTATCGTCCACCGAAGGATGATTCTTCGATCTTTGCTGCTTTGTCTGCTGACATTAATGAACTTGAGATTCTACATCCTGAAGCCACAGTCACTGTTCTCGGTGATCTCAATGTTCACAACCGAGAGTGGTTAGGTGGAGATTGCCTTGACAACCAAGCGGGACTCGACGCCCAGGTTTTTGCTTCCAATTATGGCTTTGTGCAGCTGGTAGAGGATCCTACGAGAACTTATATGCATCTGGAGGTTCGCCGGGTGTCGAAGCCGGATATTATTCTGACGGATAATCCACAACGCTTCCGCTCTGTTGCGACTGAATCTTGCATTGGCAGTTCTGACCATGCTCTAATCGTGGCTCAATGCGAGCTCATTTCTGAGCCTCCATCATCCTCGAAAACGACGGTTCACTGCTATGCGAAAGCAGACTGGAAGGGCATGAAGTCTTTCCTTGATTCTATAGATTGGGAAAATGTAATTATCATGGAGGATCCTGACGGTAGCTGCAACCGCATATCCGATCTTCTCAGATTTGCTCAGGAGAAGTACGTTCCCTCCAAGCTTGTCAAACCGAAGCGCATAAAACCTTGGTACTCTAGTGATCTACATCCACTGAGAAAACGAAAAGAAGACCTGTACCGGTCGTGGACGTCCTCCCGTGAACCGGCCGACTACGACGCCTATAAGGCAGCGCGCAATGAATACACTGCGGCCGTCAGGAACCAAAAGATTTGCCACGCATCTCGGTGCGTGGAGCAGATTGATGGTCTCTCGGGCAAACCGTGGTGGAAAGTTGTGAACGAAGTCCTTGGGCGCGGCACCTCAGATCCCATACCGCCGCTCAATCGAAATGACATGGTCATATCTGATGCCATGGAGAAGGCAACAGTGTTCAATGAGCTGTTTGCTGCCAAAGCCTCCGTTCCTGACGTCGATCGCGCATCCACGGCTCCACCTGCCTCACCGGTTGCAATGCCTGACTTTCGTTTCCATCCTAAGATTGTCCGTAAACTGTTGAAGGCAGTTGATATATCCAAGGGTCCCGGATTAGACGGTGTTAGTGGATTCACCTTACGAGAATGTGCGGACATACTGTGCTATCCATTGTCCAAACTATTCCGTTCTTGTATCCAACTCGGTGTCTTTCCTACCCTGTGGAAAGCAGCCAAAATTGTGCCGGTGTTCAAAAAAGGAAACCGAACAGACCCAGCCAATTACAGGCCTGTTGCTCTCCTTTCGCTGGTCTCAAAAATTCTGGAGAAGTATGTCGCATATCATGTTGTAAAACACCTTGACCGTCATCACCTCATCCAAGACTGTCAATTCGGTTTTCGCAAGGGGCATAGTACACTCCACCCGTTAATGATCCTGCATCAACTTGCCGCAGACGCTCTGGACCATTCACAGGAATTGGCCGTTGTGGCCTTGGACATTGCCGGTGCTTTCGACACAGTGTGGCATAAACGTCTACTGCAGAAGTGTCGCTCTCTTGGACTGTCTTCCTCAGTTCTTGGATTCCTCCAAGACTATCTTACCAGTCGCAGCCAATTGACTATTGTGAGCGGTGCAAAGTCTATGCCGAAGCCTGTGACCGCTGGAGTCCCTCAGGGCTCCATTCTGGGTCCTATCCTGTTTGCAGTCTACATCAACGATCTGCCGTCAGTAGTCAACTCCCAGTGTCTACTGTTTGCGGATGATTGTTCCTTGGTACAGCGCATACCTAAGCCGGCTGCCCGACTCGGGTGCTTTGCCGCTATCCAAAAGGATATCGACTGTATTCTGCAGTGGGCTGAAATAAACCAAATGACGTTTGCACCCCACAAGACGCAGTTGTTGACTATCTCTCGCCGACGTGACAGAGCCGCCCTGGACCAGTTTCCATTATCAATGGCCGGGACCCGGATATCCTCTACCATGGAATTGAAACTCCTTGGAGTTACGTTCGGCTCGGATGGGCTGGTCAAGAAGCACATATCTGCCAAAATAGCGACGGCCGGACGCATGACTGGAATGCTTCGTCGCCAGTCCCGTTTCTTGTCCGAGGAAGCACGATACCGGGTATACGTTGCAACGATCAGGCCTATCATCGAGTATGGGTGCCCGGTATTTGTTAACGCTCCAGAGGGATTGCTTGCCTTAATGGACCGTCTCCAAGATCGTGCTGCACGGCTTTTTCCTAGCCTAGTCCACAGACTGGATCCACTGGGCCTCCGCAGAAACGTTTCTGGCCTGTGTCAGCTCTACCGTATCATCGACGGAACGGCTCCTGCGGCTGTATTACGCGCCATTCGACCCAGTTTTCTAAGTGTACAGCGGACAACACGGACTAGTGAGGCCCTTAACCTCCGATCGTTGAACATCCCCAAATCTCGAACATCCTCCCACCTCCACTCCTACCTCCCCCGGTTTTCCCGGCTCTGGAACCAGCTCGACAATGAAACCACCTTTGCCACCACGCTGGACGAGTTCAAGAGAAGATGTGCGGCGGAACTGAGGATCATGCTAGGATAAGCCACTGGCTTTCTACCTAAACAAGTACCTAAACAAGTAAGTACCCCCCCAGGGGCGGGTTGAAAATGTCCGGGGGGGGGGTAGCGGGATGGGGTGGGGGGGGTTAAGAAGAAGGAGGCTTACTCTTCTTCTTATATATAGTACAATTTTGCACTCTTGTTAACAGGCTTTGTTGAAGGCAGGGCAACCATTGGTTTTCGGTTTTTTGTGGGGTTTTTGTGGGGTGGGGTGGGCGGGGTTGGGTGGCTGGGTTGGGTTGAATTCATCCCGCGGAAACAGACCAGGCGGGGGACGCTGGTTCTTTTTTGCTTTCCCTCTCCTGATAATCAGCCTGAGGAGACGGAGAAATAGTTTTGGCATCGTTGATGGCTTGTTCGATGTTTCTGACTATCTTCACGTCGCTTTCCAAGATGAGATCCTTGAGCAGCCCCTCCCTGGCTCGGGAGTTGCTGGTGGCTCGGACAATGTGATCCCGTAGAAGTTCGCTCTCCAGGATCTTGTAGTTGCACTTGGTGACGAGTCTATTCAATTCGGCAAACCATTCATCGAACGGTTCACTTGGCAGTTGCTAACGTTCGTTGAATTTAACTCTAGCCGCAACTATGTTCTCTTGGGGCTGGAACTGCTGCTCCAATATGGACATCGCCCGTTTCATGGTGAGGTTGGCGCGATCGCCAGGGTTGACCAATGAGTTGACGATTCTCTGTCCGCCTGTTCCGAGGCAATGGATCAGGATTGCCACCCCCTTCCCGGAGGCAAGCAGATATGTTTCAAAGGCTAATCACCAATCGCTCCAAGGCGTCGCTTTCTGCCCTGGACCAGGCGGAAGTGGAGGCGGTGGTGGTAGGGTGTGACCTTCCATAGGAATAGCTTTGTGGGCCCAGCTGTTGAGGATCTAAGGACACTGGTCTGATTGTGAGGACCAATGACCACTGACCGCTGCTGATCACTGACCACGGACGAACCTCTGATCGCTGACCACTGAACATGGCGGAAACTGGCCACTGAACACTGGCGGACGTCTGATCACTGACCACTGGAGGACATCTAATCACTGACCACTGAACACGGCTGGTCTCAGACCACTGACGGACCTCTGATCACTGATCACTGACCACTGACGGACGTTTGATCACTAACCACTGAATATTGTTGATCACTGACCACGGCTGATCACTGACCAATGTTGACCAAGGCTGATCACTGATCAATGTTGAGCTTCACGTGCTTGACAGGCAAGACACAACAATTATATATAGTTAACTAAAAACAGCTCTTTACACTCTTTACGGAAAGATAGAAAGATATTGTGTAATGAACTGGGTTGGATTAAATGAGAATTTGGCTTGGTTTGATTCGGATTCAAGAAATGGGGTCGTATTAGGCTGTTAGGTTCAGTTACACGGAAGGTCAGCGCGTTTGTCCGATTAGACAAACTTAGGTACCAGATTCCCGAAAGGTGGTTTGCCAAAATCGGGGATCTCTACAGCCAACCTGTTAGGGGTATAGTCGTGAGTTCGTTTAGATAGGGGTCGTTAGGTTGATCGCAGCAGGATTCAATCCAACAAGGTGATCGCAACAGGATCGTCTTCAGCAGCAAGATCGCAACAGGATCTGATTCAGCAATGAGATCGCAGCAGGATCTGACTCAGCAAGGCTGTTCCTAACTAAGTCTAGGTGAGTACACAGTAATTTATTAACAAACGACAAGGTTAGATATGCTTTGAGAATAACAATGGTAATGACAGCAAAATTATCAAACAGGGGTCACTGGACAATTAATATTCACTGCAACTATTAACAAGATCAAAGTACAAGATACCAGGGTTGCCAACTCCTTTGATAGACTAATACCTTTTAAATTGACCGATATTAGGGGAAGACTAGCTATTAACAATTCGAAGACGGATTCTTTCTTTCTTCCTTCTTCTCTTACTATAACTAACAGGGACTAAGTTTCACTCTAACTTAACCTTGGGTTCCTCTTTTTGGGGGGTGGGGAGGGGGGGGGGGGGGGGGGGGGGGGGGGGGGGGGGGGGGGTTGTGAAATTTGCTTTTTCCTCCCCCTCTCCCCAAAAAAAAAAAAAAAAAAAAAAAATTAATTTTTTTTAATTTAATTTAAATTAATTTTTTTTTTGGGGGGGGGGGTGAGCGGGCTTAGATCTGGTATTAAAGACTCTCAAGGAATCCCACAGATCTAAGGCGGCTATCGGACGGTGGAGAGTACAAACACAGGGGTCGGTCTAGGCGGGGAGTTACCAGGAGATGCCCGAATTATAATTAATATAGATTAGGTGTTATTTAAATTATCTTCCAAGGAACTTCTTCTGACTGAAGGATTAACTATTGATAAGCAAAGTCTAAACCAGAGACAGAAGGGGAGCGACAGTCCCCATGCAGGAAGAGGTGAAGATGACAATTTGAGACATTTGAACGAATTTCTTGGAAAGAGCAAAAGTAGAAATAATTGCAATAAAGTTCTTATCCGTTTTCTCTAGACGAGTTCGCTACTGTAGGTTAAACCGGCAATGATCAGGTTCGGGTCAACGGTGTCTCTGCCTTAACTGCTAATCAATAAGTTCCAACTCCAATGTACCTTCCGACTTGTCTGAACTGATTCCAAATCAATGACCAAATTAATCCAATACTATCCGATTCCAATTATCTGAGTTCACTCTGATTCTACTGACAGGTACAGTCCTCAGGTCAATCCTCACAGTAATCACAGGACAGGTTCCAACTGATCTGAATCTCGGCAGGACGAACTGGCGGTGAACCTGAATCAAATGGGTTAAAACCCATTAGAACAGGACACAAGTGCGGGAATCAAACCCAGCAACTATTACTCACTTTGGATGGCTTTCTGAGGTAAAAGTTGAACTTCGTAAATTTTAAGTAACATTTGGCCAAGACAATTGAAAGTAGCGTGTTTTTAGGCCAGTTTACAGTTAGGACGGACTTAGTAGCGCGTTATTGCTTTGGGCACAAACGGATTTTAACCAAATATCAATTTCTAGGCGATTTTCTGCTATATAGTGCAGAAAATCGCAGGTACAACACGGTTCTTCCGTAGATATTTGGTTTACATTAATTAAACGTGAAATGGGAGTTTTGGGCATTTAGTGAGCAGGAAAGCGCCCGTTTCCTGCACGAAACTGCCATTAAACACAGAAGACATTCGTTTTCTTAAACTTATTACTTTTCTAAAATTCATTAGAAGATGGTTCAAGAAGATTTCTAAGTCGTATCTACAGGTTAACTTTATTATATTTATTAGCTATCATTCATATAGTTTTTGGATACTTACGTACTATTATTTACAATGTGTGCCATTCGATTCCGTTGTGTAGTTCTAGATGTTGGTTATTAGGCGTACTTCAATATTGGCGACCGCAACTGCCAGAGAGTATCTGACGGTATCACAGTTAACTTTTAGAGTTGTAAGTTGACATAAAAAGTTTGAGCAGCGGCCATGGTGCTTGTTACAAAACTGCAGAGTGGACCGAGATTGGTTGTTTCATTAACAAGTACAATTGAGGGCAAGCGCTGTTGTTCAGTGCTGCTTTTCCTGCAGCACCGAACCTTTAGGAAAACAATTAGCACAGGACCTTTTAACATTCTCGATAGGGACCTGGCATAAAAGTTTGGCGAGTTTTAACCAATATTTTACGGAAAATTACCAACTAGAATACATTTGACCGTTTGGTTGTCATGAACGCGTGAGGGCACGAATGGCACAGTCCTAACTAATAAGTATTCATACAACCTAGCATATTTGCAAACGAACCAGCACGAAGTCCTTATTTGCGATTCGTCCGCTCCTTGAGCATAGGACTACCTACGCGGACGAATCGAGGACTACTTAGTAGTTAAAGCCCATTCTGGGAGTCCCCGTGACTCTGAATTAAGCTCACTACTTGGTTGGCATATAATGCGACACGACAATAGACACCTGCTCCTGCTGGTTGACATTCACACGTTCTTTTTGAACATCAATCGGTAGACGGACATTCGGACACTTATTCGCAATCACACAATCTCCTACCTAAAAACGGGAATTCTATTATAGTTCCGGACGCGCAAATCCCATGCACCCGATGGGAATCGACATACCGTTGGGTTTTGGGGCAATCCATACTGTTAACGTTTTTAGACCCATCAGGATCCTGTTCTTTAGACTGATAACACCAATTTTAATAATGACTATAATTTGGGTAATTATTACTGATAGTTGCAATCAATACTTCGAAGTGTTAGATTGATAGCGTTCTGGATTATCCCAATTTTGCAATTCACGTAACTAACAGACATTCAGCTAACCCAATTAATGCCCTAATGATGGTCGAGAAACGTGATTTGGCTGCTAATTATTGTTGAACAATAGTTGTTAACGTAAGAATGAGAAATATTAATTTGAAGCTGAGGGTCATTAGTTGGGCAGTTTCTTAACAACATTTATACGAACGGGGCAATCCTCACAACCCCTATCGTACAAGGGGAGTTTCCGTGAGTTGCCGCTCAGTTAATCAAAACATTCATTCATCAGACACTCGAAACAGCATACGAAACAGACATTCAAGATTCATTCAGATCATGCATTTCTGAAACTTGATTGACTTCGGAACCTCACGCTCCATGAGGGGTTTACCCGAATAATCGCCTTACGTAAATTTAGAAACACATTCACACCCTAGCAACACATTCTTCCAATACATATCTAACTATTAAAAATACAAATTACTTAACTAAGCCCTAGTTCTATGTGCATATTTGACCATGAACTTTAAACTTTGTTGCGCTCGGATTTGGCTATTGCAATTCCGCAGAATTGCTTTGTAAAAGAAATTTTGTGAAAAAACTGGAACTTGGAAGTTTGATGAAACTTTGTATAAAGTTTGAAAGAAAGCCCGTGAGTAATAATTGCTCGGCAATTATTACTAACAACAAAGTTAAATTAAACTAAATACACAATTAACTGAAAGCTACAGAAAGCTGAGGAAGCCGGCCATTCCTCTCAAAACTGCTTAAATAGTTAAATAATTAAAAGTAATATCAACTCATAGTTTTAGGATTGATTTAAAATGACCTGTACGATTTTGATACCTAGCAATTTAAAAGCCGACCTAACGCTGAAATTAAGACACAATACAGAACTGTTGTTTTAAAACAATGCGTTGCCTTTTATAAAAGCCATGGCCGGCAACTCCTAGTTGCCGGCTGTGGGGAGAACATTTCTACTGACTAGCTTATTAGTATCAGAGCCGTAATTAAGGGGCTCCCTAGCTCAAAACTCAGAAGTTAGGCCCCACTCAAGATCCCGTTAAATCTACAAAAAGAAACCCCAAAAGTGACAACTGAAAGGCAGAAAAAGAAAAGGACAATTTTGTCGCGAAAAGAGTAATTTCTGGTTTGACTAGAAAGACGAAATGTACAACAGAAAAGGCGACAGAGGCACGTTTTTATCCTCTGTTTAGAAATCATAAACTAATAGCGAAATAAAGGCGTAATGAGAATTAAAATCGGCTCGAAAGCCCGACATGCTATGAAACAGAAATGTGGCCCAAAGGCCCAACATGCTAGCAAACATAAAATTGGCTATAATATTGCGAATACCGAAAAGTTGGGGCTCTGGGGCCCAAAATAGCGAGAATGCTGGCCTTCTGGCCGTGGCTTGGATTTTAAGAACGATGGCCATTTGGCCTTAAAACATAAAAAAGGGCCCATCGGCCAAAAATACAAGCATACACAAAATTGGCCAAAGGGGCCACAATACAAAATCCTATTTTTTTTTATCCTAGATGGCAGTTCTAGGCCGGACATAGAAGGTCCATGTGGCCACTCAAGTTGTTAGTGTTCGGGTATTAGCTCAGTTTTCCTCTCTGGCCCAAGGGCCAGAGAGATCCCTAGATTTTTCTGTAGTTGGGGGTGTGTACTGCTATATTCCCATGTCACACCAGTGACACGAGAAGCAGTACACGGGGGAAAGAGGGACATTTTAGCGGCCGCTCTCGGCCGTACCTAGACGAACACTGACTAGAATTTTGAAAATCGGCGGCCAAGGGACAGCTCGTTGACAGCCGGTAATAAAAGCGGCTTTCTTTAATTTTGAGGGAAACTTCTAGAAGTTTCTAGAAGCTTCCCATGTTTTGTATGTGAGATCCGGGCTCTTTTCGGCCCGGGGACCAGGTGCGGGGTCAGATTAATGAGGTTTGGGAAATATAGCCCACAACTGGTCCCTTTTTTGATGGATTTCGGGGTCGAAACTTGGGCGAATTTTATAAAAGTTTTGGGTTTACACGTAAACGCAACCAAAGGGATAGGTGATAAAATCGCGGTCTAAACTTGCTCAAAAATTAACGAAAAGCTGTGGAATTTAGGCCAACCTGGGCCTATATAATACGAGAGAAATGTTAATAATTTAAATGGACTCGGAAAATTGGTTTGTTAATATTAAAATTATTTTAATATTCCTTTGTTCTCGGCCCCTCATTCTTGAGTCTCGCCTGGACTCTTGGCCGAGAACAAAGCGTGCCGGTCATTTGTCTTCGGCAACAATTGTTCCCTGCTACTGGAAACTCCTTGTTTCCAACAAGTCGAGAGCAGGAAAACGACGGCCAAAAAGGAAAATAAAATGGGAAAAAGATGAAAAAATATGCACATAGATATTTTTACGTAAGTTCTAACTAACTAAGAATTGTATTGTTAACTTCTACGTACTTAACTACCTAGGTTTGGTTTTCTTTTCTTTTAATTTAATTTATTTTTGAGGCCACTAGGCCCCCTACGAACCAATAGGATGTAGAAAAGGTGTGTACTAACTCTCCCTTCGAGAGGCAATTCTCCTGCTGGACTAAAGGCCAGCCCAAAGTTCACGAAAGGGCAACCTTCCAGACAATATGACTGGAGTTAACACAAAGGTTACGTAAGTCTTAGTTAAGTTACACCTAACTTTTTGGAATACTAAAATTACGGAATGAAGAACATTTTACTAAAACATTTTTGACCATAACTTTCTTAATATTGGGAATTGAGAAATAAAATTTACATTTTTGGAATCAGCGTCGAATTGCCTTTCGATTAAGCCCAAGTTGTGTTTCCACATAAAATTACGTAATAATTACCTAATTAACGCTAATTAACACTAATTAACATGCTTAACTCATATTAAGACTAGCTTAACCTAGCTGATTGCTAAAAATGGGAAATTAAAGCCAAATAATGTCAAACATGACTACCTATGTCTAAATACGGTTACCCATACACTTGTAACTACATATTATTTGCTGATTAAGGATAATTCCACATAGTAACTACCGTATACCAATGAACCATCTTCGTATGATTGAATTTGACAGTAAAATTGAGATTATTGTTTGCAAACAGAGGGAAATTACACATTTTTGTGGGTGATGTTAGGACCTTTTCTTCAAGTTTTGGGTGGTCGGTAAGAATATGTGAGTTGACTAAGATTGGGTACTAATGACGAGGCACCAGCTCCTCATTAAAGTGTGAACTTTTGCAATTATTATCTGTTCAGGGATAGCAAGGTCCAAGTGAAAAGGCACCCGCTTTTCACAGGGAGGCAATATTAAGGGATTCCCTTCCAAACTACCTGACTGACTAAGATGTGTATTAATTTATGATGCTGTTCTTCTTGTATTAATAGACCTGACCTTATAAAGCGGATTTAACCAATCTTCCCTTTCTTTCCTCTAAGAATCGGTTATACTTTAGAGATTGGCAACCCTGTTCTTATTTACACACAAATACAATTACAGCTTGGACGTTCATTCAAGAAACTACGATCATGGCAATCTTTAACTTAGCCCATTTTCTGAGATCTTTCTTAGCCTTTTCGAGTGATCATTTGAGCAAATCCTTCTTTTTGGACCAATTCTTCAAAATCAGATTTTTTATTTAACCAATTTCATTACAACTGCAGGCTGTAGGCTGTGGTGAGCTGTCAATATATATTCTTTTCGCACTATTGTTGTTTGTCAATCAATGCAGAAGCATTAAAGGCTACGTAATAAAATATATATGTCAACAACTATGTCAGGAAGATATTACTGACGTATTTTTTACAGAAAATTCAAGACAGTATAGAAACAACTTTAGCATAAATGCAAATATTATATATGATGTATAAATAAACGTAAACTGTAAATTTAACGTAAGCTGTAAGTTTTCTGGTGAAATTAGCTCAAACTTTAGCGTAAAATTGGTGTGAACAAAAGTAACTGTTGACCCGCTCTGACCCGCGGGTACCCACTTACTTGAAAGTCGACCTGCGGATGCCCACTTACCTGAATATCAACCCGCGGGTCCCACTTACCTGAAAGTCGACCCGAGGGTTCTCGCTACCCACTTCCAACTCTGCCGTCACTACACCACTCTAAGAAATAGATATATAATATACGGTACGTATCTGCATTAAGTTTATTTATAGGTACAACAAAAGCACAAAAAATCAAGTTTGTAGACACAAAATATTTTGTGGAAAATAAAGTTACATATGTGGAGTTGGCTCCGGGTCCAAAACTAAGCCGGCGGGCGATGGGGGGCATCCAAAAAACAGACAGTTTGCATTTCCAGCCTTCAAATTACTTCAAATTAATTTCAAGCTTTCAAATTTCACTGCAACTTTACTACTGTAATAGTGTGAAGTGAATAAAATTTGTGACAAGCCTTAGGTAAATTTATTTTACGCTTTACGACAAGTTTTATATGATTTGAGTGCTAGGGCTGATAAATACAAAATTAGGATCTTGTTTGGATATTGCTAGCAATTTTTTGTCATGAGTCCGTGGTGGCTGTCCTTCGGATAAATTACGATTGCTCTGGAGGAAAGAAGGTAAACGAATTTTTGGTGGCTTGTATTTGAAATAATGTCTTTGAGCTTGTTTACTAGATTTACTTTTGCGTGTTTTGCAAAATTTTATACTAAGTTATTAATTCCAGTTACCATATTTCTAGCAACCTTTTGTTAGAAGAGAAAAGAATAAATTGTAATGTTTTAACACCCCTAAATGTACGTACCAAAATCCAGTTTTCTTCAATATATATTTTGGAATTCGGACCCGCGGGTACCGGTGCCAACTCTGCATATGATTTCTAGAATATACCGTTTCAATTTGTAGTTACTAGAGAGAGACCGTGGTTTGGCACAATATATATATAGTTGATTTGTTACATATTATAGTATAGAATTTACAAGAAGACATTTTGTTCTCATTATTTACAGGCTAATAATACCCTTTGCGATACCTACACGGATCACGACAACATACATACCTACTACTCCTTGTATGGTCAAATCTACTGAAATAACGCTGTCAATTAGATAACAGATAAAGCATCAGTCATCACAGTTTACTACTTGAGCAGTTTCATTACAAAAGTCTTCGTACAAAGCAGTAAGGGGAGGGGGTCTTATTTTGCTATTCTAATAATTGCTGTTATAAGTTTGTAGCGATCCAGCTCTGGTGACAGTCGCTGTATACAGAATAGTTTCCATGGTCACAGTCCTATCCACATGAAACTGAGAACAGATACAGAACCGAACAGAGGAGAAGAGAAGCAATAGTGTTTGGCTCATTTCCTCCTGCAACTGATAGCATTAACTGTCATAGGTTTTTTGCATCATGCCAGAGACACTTGACTCAGAATCTAGACAGAGGGAGAGAGAAAGAAAGAAGTGTTGATCCTCTGAAGTAGTTCTCTTTTCTGACAAGATAAATGGTAGTAGCTCTTTAGGTTGAAACCTAGGTTTTTCGTTTTTTCCGATAATTTATGAATTCTTCCCGCAATATGTCAACAGTAGGAGGCCCATCAAATGAAAGTTTGTATTTGCTAACCTAAATCTATGTAACAGCGCAGCCTAGGAAAAACAACGACCTAATTTTATAGCATATCCTTTTCTGGCTTTTTTATGCCTGATCCCAACTTACCCCAACCTTACCGAATGTCAATTTTTTCGAATTGGTTGTGCAAGCATCTTTATGCAAATATATTCATATATTACGTAGATGATGCTTCCCTCCATCCATTTAATTGAACAGACGATAGATTTCATCCATTTTCTTAATCCAAACTTCGCTCAAATGTTCTAAAATACTTTTTTACTTTAGACAGCTGGGAATTCATTTTGATTCACCTTGTGCTATACATATTTCGTTTCCCTATTAATGTAGTGACTGTTCAGGAATAAATTGGCATTACAATCTTTTCGCATACGGAACTATTTTTAGAAACTAACAAGTACACAGTTTAGAGAGAAACGAATCGGCCAGCACTAGCCAGGAAGCGATTGGTAGCCATTTGTCCTTGGTCTACCGCTCATCCAACTTACAGAACTCTCAAGATTTGCCACTCACTCAAGATTTCCCAGAACATAAACTTGAAATTGGCGAAGTTCTGGGTTTTCACTCTACGCGGGCGTACTTGATAAATGGTTGTCTTTTTTAATCAAACCCAAGCCGTTGCGGGGGAAATAATATTCTTAGTAAAGTTTTGGAAATTTGCTTTTGACGAACTTATGGAATTGTAAATGTGAGCTGTCTCATTTTTTCCATGCTTGTGGCCTGGCCAGAACTCAAATGTTGTAAAAAAAAAGGAGGAGCAAAATTTTGGAGCAGGTGGTGCGGGCTCATCAAAGTCCTGCTCATCTCTGCTAGCCAACCATTAATCACTAAAGGCTTTTCAGTTTGTGATGGGAGTTTAAGTGTTTCCAGAACGTTTTTAATATCAACAAAATAAACGAGTGTTTTTATTAAATGCTAAAAAATATAGCCCCTAGTCATGGAATATGTAAAAAACTAAAATAAACTTCTTTTAAATGTATATATGCTTTTCCCATTACGAAGTGAAAACCCTTATTTAAGAAACGTAATTGAACTCCTTCAATGTGCGTTAATGCCTTCACCTCACTGACGTTTATGGACTCGAAAGCGGTCCTGAGTATAAAATATGATTGGGTTTTAGAGGTGGGGTTCCGGAAAACCTGCGAGGATGCGCTCTGTAAATTTTTGCCCCAGATTCATTAGGACTCCCTTAATGGCTTTAAAAGAAATATTTCTAGAGCGTCAGTTGATGACAAAAAATCTTCTTATCCACATCCGTGCTACAATTTTTGACACATGTTATTTAAAATGTAATCGCAAGTTATGCCATGCTAACTTACGCAGTTATATATAGTGAATACATGGAACTTTCATAACTTTTCTATAATTTCAGGAATATTATATATTTCAATATTTAATTATCATAGTGTTTTGTTGCCCATAATGGGAAATGTTGTAACTTCTGATGAAGATTTTATTGAGAAACAGGAACAAAATATGAAGCCAGTACGACGAAGAAAACTAACTCCGTCGAAGCATCGCAAACACAGCATGGCAACATGGAACGACGTCAGAAAACAGGAGTCGGAGGAAAGTGCAAACGAGTTCTCCATGCACCATCTCAGTCTTGCCGTTACTCCACACATTAGTAGAAGTGCGGAGAATCTCCATCAAGTAGTGGAAATAATGGAGGAGCCATCACCCACCCTCCCAATCCCAAGTAAGCCAACCTCCGGCTTCAATTAATGCTTAGTTGCCAAGTACATGGCATGACATCCATCACGTCTGATGGTTGGTTACGATGTTATGTAAGCGGGAGTTATTGCCGTTACGGTTCAGTGTTCAGTAGTATCAAGAGTTTATAATAGGAAGAGTATGACGCTCAGTTCTGCCTAATAGAATAAACTTGCAATATGCTCGAAAGGCCAAAAACTCGGGTGGGGGCTTCTCAGCGTGTAAACATGCTTAGCATGTTTTTCATGCTGATATTTTTCAAAAATATTCGTTTTTGAAAAATTAAATACGATAACTTGAGCTAGGGATAATTTTCATATCATTATGTTGCGTAGAATGAGATATTTTCAACGATATAAAAATTATGTAGCTCGGTTCTGGCTATCTCATACACATCTGGCAACAACGTAACGCATTTTGAAGAAATAATGAAATTCCTAAAATTTTCGTGGAAAGGATTTTTTATTTCCGGATTGGTAAGAGATTGCCTGAACCATTTTCTGGGACGCTGAGCACGAATCTGAAATCCGTTTTTCGATTCAGCTTTTCGTAATAGCTCAGTATAAGCTTACGCTTTAGCTTAGTGTTTTAGCTTATACTGAGCTAACGAAGCGCTGAATCGAAAAACGGATTTCAGATTCGTGCTCAACGTCCCAGAAAACCCCTGTATGCAAGTTTTCAGCAAAATGTTTTTCAAAAATGTTTTTGGTTCCCCTTGGCCCCTTACCAAACTGAAATTTTAAATCTTAAAATTTTTTAAAAATTAAAAATTTTTGAATTTTTTAATTCACCAGCCTCTTCTAGTAGGCACTCACATCAAATTTCAGTTATTGGTCAAAAAAATCAACAGTTAGGGCTGGGGGGGAACGCAAAAGATCCTCAACCGTGACCCCTCCCGCGAAATTTCGGCCTGTAATATGTATGTAGGAAGAATGACGTATATATCCTCTGCACGCTAACAACGGCTGATCGACCTTCTAGTAATGTAAGTCACATTATTCCCGCACCCGCACGTACTGACTCCGTTTTCAAACTTTACAAGCAAACAGCGAGTGAACGTCCCCCGTTTTGACTAGGTCCCCGTACCAATTTACGGTGGGGGGTCACTGGTGTGCAATTTGCGCGAGGGGTCAGCCGTTAACGTGTAGAGGATGTGTCACACTTATTATTCATAGAATATGCCTGTTGTCATACTTTTATATGTATTATGTGCTCTTGGCTGGCAATGCAAGGGAAAGTAGTTTAGAAGCTTTAAATAAACGTAATTTTTCATTATAGGCATTTCTAATATATTTAACAATAGTACAGTATTCCCTATTCTAAAAAATCATGCAGGTATTAGTTGGTTTGCGGGCCGCGGGGGGATACCAGCTTGTGGGTAACTGGGGGGGGTCGGGTGGACTATCTCAAAACTCCATTCGGCGAAAATCAGACTAAAAACACTAATTAGGAGCTAATATACCATACCTACTTTTTCTCCCTTTTATTGTAAAACAAAAACAGATTGTTCCCTGATTAACATTTTCCAGACAGATGACCACAAAGCAAACCAAGCGTCATTTAGCGTTTTTCAGACGAAATAACTTGTTTGTGAGATTTTGGAATTTTTTGCGAAACCAGGCCACTGGAATATTAAAGCTAAGTGACCTGGAAACCATCACTATTTGACGGAAGCCGTACAGAAATCCACAAACAAAAGAAGCCCAGTCCTTACTGAAACTGAATGGAAACTATGACCTAATTTTCGTTTCTGTTTCAGTTCAGTACTGAAACGGAAACCATTTTATCCTATACGTGATTTTTTTGTATTGTTTCAGAGAAACCTTCAAAAGCATCCGGAGCTCCACAGTTGCAGCTCACAGAACAAGAGATTCATCTAGTCCGTCAGGCCTGGGACAGAGCTTGTAGTGGCGACGAAAGGGAACCGGGGCATTCCATTATGTGTTCCATTTTCACCCTATGTCCTGAACTGCAATGGATTTTCAACTTCAACTCACACCTGGAAGTTACACCAGGCACGTCCACTGCCACAGAGGCATCACAATTTGAACTCCATGTCAGCCGTCTGAATAAAAAATTAACCCTGCTCATTGGCTATCTGGACAAACCGCTGATGATAGAAGATCATGTCATAAAACTAGGACAGTATCATGCAACAGTCACATCAGGACGGTTCAAACCAGACTATTGGGACGTTTTCGCCCAAGTTCTCTGTCAAAAGGCCGTGACATGGAGCCCCAAAAATGGATTTCGGCGTAATAGAATTACTCAAAAAGCTTGGTCAAAAATTGTTGTCTACATCGTCAGCATGCTTAAGATTGGATATGAATCTCAAATCAGCAAACAACCCAAAGAAGCAGTGAAGTGACAGTTTCTATGAGCTTCGAGTTTTGCCTACTTTTTTGTACACGTTTTCTTAAAACCCAAAACTCACAATAACTAAGAATGTGACAAGTGTTCCAGCAGATCGGCTTGCCGCTTTCGAACTTCAACACTAAGATAGAGCTGCTCAGCCTAAACAACTGTATACTGGACTATCATCTGTGACGGCGTCACGAGGAAGGACAGCCGTTACCTTACAAATCATGTCACAAGCCTAATAACTAAGAGTGCGAGCTTGTCACAGTAGTAGTTATTGTGTAATCTTATTTACATATATTAAGCCTGATGTATATTTGCTCCTACTTTTCTGCCGTTTTCCGTATCTGTCCGCCCACAATGAGCTTCTCAAACTTTATGAATTGGAATTCTAAAGTCTAAAAATTCCAGTTGATAGACGGGAAACACTTTTTACGAGAACAGGAAGCGAAACTCTGATCAGTCATTACGTAATATCACAACTCTGAATGCAAGTTGACATGAACGACCATTTTACAACAAATACAGTGGCGGAGTCAATGGCGTAAATTTAGGAACAAATATAAACCAGGCTAAAGTTTTGTTTTTGTAGCAACTTAGTGACGAATAAAGTTTATTACAAACGCAAAATGTTAAAACAAGCACTTATTAGTAGGGATGCACCGGGGCCTGGCCCCGGCCCCGGCCCCGGCACCGGGGCCATGCCCCGGCCCCGGTAGTCAGGCCCCGGCCCCGACCCCGGTGGTCAGGCCCCGGTACCGACCGGGGCCAAAAATTAGCAAAATGTTGTAAATTTTTGACATTTTTTGACCAAAATTTTGAATTTTCGAAAGTCAAAAAGTGTTACAAATAGTTTGTTTTCCCGCTGATATGAATGAAAACAACGATAGTAACGTTTGTATATCAAAAATTATTGCAAAATTTAAATTTTCAAGAAAATTTTTGAAAATTTTCGATTTGGACCCCCAATTTCTAGGCCCCGGCCCCGGCCCCGGCCGGGGCCACGATGACGTCCCGGCCCCGGCCCCGGCCCCGGTAGTGGCGGCCCCGGTGCATCTCTACTTATTATTATACAAAAAATATAAGCATCGGTGCTCTTTCACTTAGAAGTGAAAGACACAGACACTGGGAACAGATACCTACATTAGAACATCAATAAAAATTAGTCAATTTTAGATCATCTAAGAACATCCGTGGCATCCTTTTCGGCAATGACAGGCCGTGGATCGTACCCAATCCTAGCTTTTACTGTTTCTCCTGAGGTCATCCCAGGATCAACGGAACTGGCAGAAGTAGACCCTTTAGATTCTTCTTCTAAAACATAACAATGAAAAAAATAATATATACGCAAATGAAAAAGCAAGATATCTCACGAAAGTATCTTTACCTGTATGATCTTCCGGGCGGCGTTTCATCTGCAAGGCCAAGAGTTTATACTAGAAAGAGTACGACACTCAGCTCTTCCTAACAGAATAAGCTTGCAATATGCTCGAAGCATTAAGGCCGAAATCTCGGGGGGGGGCTTCTTAACGTGTAAACATACAACGCTGACATTTTCAAAAATGGGCGTTATTGAAAAGTTAAATAAATACTATAACTTGAGCTAGGAAAATCATACAGAAATAATTTTATATCATTATGTTGCGTAGAATGAGATCTTTTTAAAGATATAAAAATTATGTAGTTAAGTGCAGGTAGGGTTGCGCCGGGGCCGTGTAACGGGGCCGGGGCCGGGCCGGCCCCGTTTCGGCCTGGCCCCGCAAAATCTTTTACCGGCCCGGCCCCGGCCCGGCCCCGATGACTTTGGAGTCTGGGGACGCTGGGGCCGTCGGGGCCGCGGGGCCGTGTAACAGGGCCGGGGCCGGGGCCATGTAACGGGGCCGGGGCCGGGGCCGTGTAACGGGGCCGGGGCTTGGGGCCGGGCCCGGGTCGGGCCGGCCCCCGCCCCCGCCCCGCCCCGCACTTTGGGAAGGCCCCGGCCCGGCCCCGGCCCCGTAATTTCGCTAACGGCGCAACCCTAAGTGCAGGCAATCTCTTACAAATCCGGCAACAACGTAAGGCATTTTGAAGAAATGGTGAAATTTCCAGAATTTTCGTGGAAAGGAGTTTTATTGTTGGTTTTGTAAAAGATTGCCTGAAGCTAACTAGATATATAATTTTTAAACCGTTAAAAAGATCTTATTCTACACAACATAATGATATAAAAATTATTGCCGTACGATTTTGCTAGCCCAAGTTATAGCATTTATATAATCTGGCAAAAAAATGTTTGAAAAATGTCAGCGTTCTATGCTTACACGATGAGAAGCCCCCCCCCCCCCGATTTCGGCCATTAATGTTTCGAGCATATTGCAAGCTTATTCTATTAGGAAGAGCTGAGTGTCATACTCTTCCTATTATAAACTCTTGGTAAGGCTAATTTTATTGGTAGGGGTGCGGTTAAATTTTAAATCGTGACATTTCGCCATGTTTTTCATTAGAATGATAGTCGCTAGCGTAAGTGGTCACGATAAACTGGTTTGACGTCTGCGGTCCCGGGTGTAATCCCGGACCACCTGTTATCGCAAAGGCCCTTTTAAGGCCTATCTGCCTGAAGACGACCATACGAAAACATGGAAGAAAAGTCGCTATCCCCCCAGCCATAACTTTTGATTTTTTGACCAATAGCTTTGAAATTTGATATTGGTGCATACTGGAGGCTTATGAATTCAAAAACTTAAAAAATTTTAAATTTTTGTTTGGTATGAGCTAAAGTTGTAAGCTTAACATGTAAGCTTATACTGAGATAACGAAAAGCTGAATCGAAAAACGGTTTTCAGATTCGTGCTCAGCGCTCCTGAAAACACCCTATTCAAGTTTTCAGCAAAATTTTTTACTTTTAGAATTTTTATTTTTGAATTCATAAGCCTCCAGTATGCATACAACCAAACCAAATTTCAAAGTCATTGGTCAAAAAATCGAAAGTCATGGCTGGGGGGGGGGGGAAGCGCAAGACACCCTAAAATTTAACAGCAACCGTGCCAAGAAAAGGGTGCCAAAAAATAATTTCGCAACCAACTGTCCCTACCCTACCAATTAATCCCTGTTACGTAATTAAGCATCTAAATTATAACTATGTATAGTCACTCTGTATCTTCTTCTGCCGCTCCCAGCGTTGAACTGCTTGCTCGATTTCCGACAGATCTGATTCATTCAGCTCAATGCGAGTCAAATTTCGTCGTAACATCGCCCGCAAACACTTATGTGTGCTAAAACCATAGGTCCCAAATTATCAAAACAGTTTTAATTACTTTTAGTAACCCACCCCAAAATACCAATTAGCCTCTAAGGGATGTTTTCTCCATAGTTTTCTCACTTTGACTAACATCCCCCAGAAGTCCGGGGTAATGCATTAAGGAACAGCCCTTAGAAAAAGGGCACCAACGTCAACAACTGAGTATTGGTTCGTTCAGCTTTAACTTATAAAACCATTCCGGGGTCACTTCCAATTCTGGATTCTATAAAAACTTGTGTACGCTATGACTTAGGAGTACACAACACAAAAAGCCATTTCCGCACTAATTACGAATAAAACGTAATGTACAAACCAGTGATGGAACCGGGGCACTTACAGCCATTTGCACCAACTTCGAGATTAGCTCAAGCTTAAGCTGGAGCTAATCTCGAACTCAAGATTGGGTAAGCTTGAGCTTTATCTCTAACTTTAATCTCGAGGTTATCTCTTGCACCAACTGATTTCTGATATAGATTAGTCAAGTTGGAGCTAAGCTCCAGCTAAACTCTAACTTGTGGATTATCCAATACAATGCTTTTAAAGAGTCACATGCTAAGTGAAAGGCCCAATCAACAGTTACCAGTATTTCAACTATTCTACCTTACACATTACAATTGAAGTAAATATTCTTTGGTACTCGCTTGACACGATACGACACGACATGATACGATATGATGGCTTCCAAATGACTGCAGTTCCGACGGTGAATGCTACCGCCTACAGTACAATTTTAAGAGCACGGAGGCAGTGTTTACAATTAAACTGTCTTTGTGAATGGCAAGAATGAAAACAACAAATTTAGAAATTATGATGTCTAATTTCTGTAGAGTTATTGTTAGCAGTTGCAGTTTAACAGTAATTTGGCATTTTTGTTTGAACATTCAAAATATGTACGTCAGTTTTACAATTATTTTATTGTAAAACTGGTAAGAAATTACTCTTGACCAGGATTGAAAATTAGGCGCTCGAGATTAGCTCGAGGTTGAGTTAAGGGGGGGGGCTACGAACGGGTTGGCACGACATCGTCGGAGAGACCTACTTTTCCCCCCAACGTTAGCCAACATATCAAATTAAAAAAATTTAGGGTGGGCAACAGACATGTGCAGGAGGGGAAGTTCTGGGGGGGGGGGGTGAAGGGCGGCCGAAGGCCGCCGAAAAACCGGATTTTTCCGGTTTTTTACCGGAAAAATCCGGATTCTGGGGGGGTGAGGGACCCCTCTGGGGGGGGGTGAGCTCAGGTCTGGGGGGGGGGGGGGGTGAAACCCCCCCCCCAAACCCCCCCCAAGCACACGTATGGTGGGCAACAATATATCTCATATACACCGTTTTTGGCAGGACGCCAAAGTACAAATTTTAGTTCGAAAAATGGGATTTTTCAAAAAGGTTTTTTCAGCTCTGGTGGATTAACGGTTTGACCAATTCGGAAACTTTCAGCCATCAATGTTGACTGTTACTAGTGCTAAATATTAAAAGTATTCCGGCTTTCGAGTGTTGCTTCCTTCTTCAGCTACAACAGCTCAAAGTTTGAAATTTGGCAAAAAGTTGCAATGTGACCGTGCGCCGTTTTCGATCTAATAAAATTGACAGCCCCTAGCCTACCCCAGCTTTTTACCAAATATTAGGCTCTAATAGGGGCAAACTGTCAACGAGTTTCAAGGGATTTGGTTTTCTGGTTAGTGTGCTAGCAAACTTTTTGTTAAGAAATAACCCTTATTTTTAGGCCTGAAAAGCTAGCTAAGCGCAGTAAAAATGGGGTCAAAAACTTTTTTGTCTCCGATTTTGCCGCAAAGGTGCTTATAGGGGTTATTTGACCTGCTAAATCCGAATATAAAATCCGTTTTTCGATATGAAGCTTCCTTCGTTCAGTATGCGCTTACAACTGTCTTAGAGCTTTTTGGAGCGATCGCCATCCATACTTTGAGAAATCAATCTAGCATTTCTAAACATTGGAGCGAGGTTTAGTGACATAGCTTTCGGTTCGGCACATCTTGGTACACTCACTGGCCTGTAATGTGCAAAGTTTCAGCCGATTCTGCCACAGTACTTTGGAGTAATTGGCTCATATCTTCGAAATGGCACCAAATAACAGCGACAATATCGATAATATAATCCAGCACTGCAAACGCAGAGATTAACGAAATCACGTCATTTATACCAAAGTTAAGACAGATACTTGGAGTATTAATTGCAGTAAAGTTTGGTTCATTTGGTAAACCACAGCTCATTAGAAGTTAGTTAACCGCCACCCGTATAGACCTACAACACCCAATTTTTCGCACTTTGATCGTATCGCACAGAAAAGTATACATTGATCTAAGGATTAGTTTACACAATATCAAAGCACTATATGTCAGAACTATTTCCGGAAAATTTGGGTACCGTACCTTGCGCATAGCGATCAGGGCGAGGCGAAGTTTGTGTACGTACCATGTCGAGCTTTTGACCGACAACACCAAATTCTGATGGCTCCACAGGACGCTACGCTGCATGGAATTCTTTCAAACTTTAAACTATTTTACACTAAACCTAATACTATTATGTGGCAAAAGACTAGCTAGCTTTTCCAACATCGAACTTTTAGTGAAATTTAGCCCCCCCTTAATCTCAAACTTTTGTTGGTGCCTGCCACGCTCTTCCAGATAACTTCAAGCTAATCTCGAGCTAAGCTCAAGGTAATCTCAACCTCGAGCTTATATAGGTTGGTGCAAACCGGTGTTAGGCTTGACCCGATGACACGGTGACCCGGTTAACTGGGCTTACTCTAGTGGAGGGGGGGTGGGCCCCCCATAAACACCCTTCCCCCCAAAAATCGTTCCCCCCCAAAAAAAGTGGGTGCCCCTTTTGGTACCAACTTTTGCCCGGAAAAAATCGCTTAGAAGGCCCAATTTTCAAAAATTTTCCGGCGTCGCCGGAGATTTTTAGTCGATTTTTGCCTATTTAAGCGCTATTTTTGCACTAAAAATGAACTTTTTTGGCGATTAATTTGATGGTAGCTGTAGCTTTTTCTAAATTTATGCAGATTTTAATAGCAAACCAATAATTTATCCGTCTGCGAAATTTTGCAGGGTCTAATATGAGTACTTGTCCAAATAGACGGAGTATTTTTAAAAATTTGGTTTTCATTATGTATTGCGTTAAAAAATTAAATTAAATTTTTCACTTACCTTCGACATTTACCTTGGTTGCGAAAATAATCTGCAAACCATATTTTACTGAATAGAGTTATGCAGTAATCATAAAACTTATAAAGCTAAAGCTGAAACGCTAGACAATAATTTGCCAGAGACAGACAGATTCAAATAACATCATGCTGCGAAAATGCTGAAGATTAAAATATAGAAAAAATGCCAAATATTGGACATTGAACAAAAATTTAAGCTAAAATTTTAGCTTGGTGAGCCAAAAATTTCTAAAATTTGGGGTAAATTCAGGAAACCGGGTCGAAGCTCTTGACCGGGTGACCCGGTCCAAAAAGTGACCCGAACTGACCCGGTTCCATCTCTGATACCTTCCAAGCAAATGTTAATCTTAATATCAGGCTGTCCTTGTCGCCAGCTTGTGTATGGTATTGATATATATACTTTTGACTTATTTCATTTTTACGTCTGTTTTGGTTTCATAAACATCTTACCTGTAAAATCCATTATTCTGTGTTTCTGTGTATCTGAAGTATTTTTATTTTATCAGATAGCGAGAAAGTTGTAACTGCTTCTAGTATTCGAGCATATAATATGATCTTGAAAGGCTAAAGATAAATCTTAACTTGTAATTATAACTGGAGTCAGGATTTCAGAGATAAGTTTGAAATAGTAATGATTAAAATCTCACGGAGATTGCATCAACAACGTGGGGAAAGTGGTAGCTCCAAAAAAGATAAGTTTTTGGTTTATGTTAATCTGTTTAGAACTTAAGGATTGAGGTCGAGATTTTAATAGCTTGGTCCGCCAAGCTCAGTAGCTTCCACTTTAAATAAATGACACAACTTTTTGAAACTGCTTTAAAAAAACAAAAATGTTTAATTGAGTAGGCCGTTTTAAGCGAGCGCGTTGTCAATCTTATAGTAATTCATTATTTCGAACTGAGATTAGCAATGGAACTACCTTAATTAGACCAGACTAATCAATAGCAATTAATGATGCTGGTTTTGATGATGATGGTTTTAACCCATTTGATTCAGTGTATGCCGAAGCCACAATCTTTTATAACTTACATATAAGTTTCATCATATTATATACATGATAAATTGGATTTTACCTTGTGTGTGATTGATCCTGATCCTGCCGATGAGATCAAACATTTATTAGTCCACCCCACCGTCTAATGATTTTTCCCTATTGGACAACCAGCGTGAGGTTTCTTGTTAAGCCCCCTGGACTCAGTACCTATCCCAACCTCCCAGTCCTATTCTCCTGCCCTGGACTTTTGTTTTGATCGTAGCATGGCCCAAACAATGTGCTCCAGTAACTGCGGTATGGTGGTTGCCGAAATGGACCATCGTATCCAATGTCACTCCTGCTCCAGTGTCCATCACCCCCGTTGTGTCGGCCTGATTACCAATCTACTCAAAAGCTTTGAGAGATTGCAGAAGTTAAACGTGGTCTGGCTCTGCGACATTTGCCTAGTGTCAAAGGTTGACAGAACCCCGAATGCTCCCGTTCCTGATAGAGAATCAGCTGCCCACTCTGTCGATGCCAGCACCGAAACTGCTTCCTTCCCGACTTTCCTACCTCATTTTATAACTTTTTCCGGCCCTTCCGACCCGTTATCATGCTTCTATGCATTTGACTTTACCTTTAATGGGAAGTTGTTTAAGTCCGCCGAGCACGCATTCCAATACTCCAGGCTCGTGTTCTATGGTTTCACCGAGCTTGCTGAAAAGGTTCTTAATGCCCAGTCTGCGGCCCAAGCCAAGAAGTTAGGGAAACTCCCACAGACCTGCAACCGTGATATGGACTATGAACGCCTCCTCATGATGGACATCCAGAAAGAAAAGGTGGAACAGTGCGCCTCATTTAGAGACGCCTTACGAGAATCTGGAGACAGCATCTTGGCCCATTCCACTCATCCCTCCAAAAATGCCTTTTGGTCCACAGGGTTGGATAAAAATTCTCAGCCAGCCTCAACTGAGTTCCCGGGCCAAAACGTATTGGGTGCTATCCTGATGGAGTTACGGTCCTGGGTCGGCGAAGAGAGTAACTATGTTGCAGCCGTAGATATCGTGGACATGGGCGATGTGGTCCAAATTATCAGAGACGGGGAGGTCCCAGTCCAGCGAACTGGGTCCCGCGTCAAGCCTTCGAAGCGCCAACGTTCCACTCCTCGCAAATTCGGTAGATCGGCCCCCCTTTGCTTTCACTGCGGTGTAAAAGGGCATACGGTTGGAAACTGTAGGCTACGGCGGTTTGGCCCGCTCGTATGCTTCCACTGCCACCAGCAGGGTCACAAACGTCGATACTGTCCTTTCCACAACCAGTCCCGTCCTCCATCGCCAGGCCAACATTGTTTGACTGATCCGACTTCGGTTGATTGTCGCACCCTCACCCAAACACGTCAGCGCCCCTTCCTATTGCCCACCCCTCGTGCCCCGCCAACAAAAACGTATGCCGAGGCGATTGCTGGACCGTACCTGTCACAATTCCCTCCCCTCCGCTGAGAATCCGGCCACGGTAGGACGGCCGAAAATCCAGCCAGTGCTCTTTCGATCACGTGCCCTATGCCTCCTACCAACACTAGCCGTGTCGCCACGACTGTTGAAGGCTTTGAAAATGTGAGTGTAATTTTGTGTAATGCAAGGAGTATATGCAATAAACTGCTACCTTTTCACTTTGAAATTTGTTTGCAGTATAATTATCCCAGTATAATATGTCTAAATGAAACTTGGATGGATGAAAATTTTCAGAATAGTCTGTTTTTATGCAAAAACGTTTACAACATTTTTCGCATTGATCGTTCAAACGGTGCTACGGGGGGAGGAGTTGCTATCTTGATCAAAAAGACTTTAAAAAGTAAGGAGATACGTCTTCCAGGAATACCTTCCGTGGAGGCGGTAGCGGTCGAAATTAGGGGGAAAGGGGGCTTTTCATGTATTGTTGCCACATTTTACAGATCATCAGTAACAGAAACTGCATGTCTGAAAAGTCTAGCAGACTGTTTGCAATTGTTAGAGAGCAAACGTGTACCTTTAGTTGTAACTGGGGACTTCAATCTGCCCGGGGTGAACTGGGAGGTACCCCAAGCTGTTTCGACCCACAAACAAGATCAGTTTTTAAATTTATTTTTAGAAAATGGGTTTTCCCAAAAAGTTCGTGACCCCACAAGGGGAAACAACACACTGGACCTAGTTTTCGAAAATCGACCAAATCTAATTTCTAACATTAGTATTCAACCACCACTTGCGAATAGTGATCATTGCTGTGTGTTTTTTAATGTAAATGTGGAGGCTCCTGTACCTACTTCACAAATACGTTACTGCTGGGACCGTTCTGACTATGCTGCAATGATAGCTACTTTGGAGATGATAAATTGGGGGGATTTCTTTGATGGGTGTGTGTCAGTAAACGATAAGTGGCTCGCTTTCAAGGAACTGTGTCAGCAAATTATTCATGAATATGTGCCGACGAAAACATTTTGTGCTTCTTCAAAAAAGGCTAAACTTCCCAAGTGCATACAACGTCTTATTTTACGAAAAAGGTCTCTTCATAAAAAATTTCGAAGCCGTCCAACTGATGAAAATAAGTTGCGATTTGAGGAAATTTCAGAAAAATGCAATAACGAGATAAGAAAATTTAACTTCAATTCTGAAATTAGATTCGTGCGGGAGCCGTCGAATCGTGCCTTCTATGGCTATGTCAAACGTAAGCTTTGCTGTCGTGATGATGTGTCCGTGTTGTGTACCGCTGACAGAACAGCTAGCGACGACAAGGAAAAGGCAAACATGTTAAATCACCAGTTTGAGTCTGTGTTCGTACAGGATAATGGCAGGACTGTTCACTTACCTGAAAAAAGAGTTTGAAAACACTTTCGATCGTGTCATTTTTACGACAAGGTCAATCAAGGAAGCAATTTCTACTTTAAAGTTTTCTTCTGCAGCGGGTCCCGACCAAATTCCGGCTAGATTTCTAAAAATATGTAATCTCCAGCTCTGTCGTCCCCTACAGGTAATCTTTCAGCAGTCCTTCGAGGAGGGGATTCTGCCAAAAGACTGGCTTACTGCTCATGTTGTTCCTATCTACAAAGGGAAAGGCTCTCGGTCTGCTCCCGAAAATTACAGACCGATATCACTGACTTGTATTTGTTCCAAAATCATGGAAAAAGTTTTAAATAAATTCTTGCTTGACTATCTTCTTAGAAACAAGCTGATAACAAAAGATCAACATGGTTTCATGGCAAATCGCTCTACTCAAACACAGCTACTCGAATGTTTGAATGCCTGGACAAAAAATCGTGATGATAAAAAGGGGGTTAAGGTTTTATATTTAGACATAAGTAAGGCCTTTGATTCAGTTTCACATGCTAAGCTTACTGCAAAGCTAAATGCTTGCGGAATAAGGGGATATGCCTTAAAGTGGTTAAGTGCATTTTTACAAGGGAGGACCCAGTACGTTAAAGTGAACAACGTTTTGTCAGATTTCTGTGAAGTTATAAGCGGCGTCCCCCAAGGCAGCGTTCTTGGACCTACGTTATTTCTTATTTATATTAACGACCTCCCGGACTCATCTATAAGCTCAGACGTAAAAGTATTTGCAGACGATACAAAAATTTACTGTTCTGGGTCATCCCCAAATGACTTTGTTTCCTTTCATAGTGACTGTAAAAATATTTTAGGTTGGGCGTCTCAAAATCAGCTTTCGATTGCCTTTCATAAAAGCTTGCTTTTTGAAATTGGTGAACCGTATATTGTTAATGATTTTGATATCGATGGCTGCACTATACCGAAAACTAACATGGTAAAAGATCTGGGAGTTCACATTAGTGCTGATCTGAAATTTTCATCTCACTGCGACAAAATTTGTGCTAAAGCATATCAAAAAATGGCCCTAATATTTAAAACTTTCTGTTGCCGCGATGTGCAGTTTTTAGTCGCCATGTTTACAATCTACGTTAGACCTATCTTAGAGTACTGTTCCTGTGTATGGTCTCCTCACCTTAAAAAAGACATTGCAAAAGTGGAAACGGTTCAGAGACGATTTACTAAAAGAATACCAGAAATTAAAGATTTTTCTTACAAGGACCGTTTGCAGCTGACTGGACTGGAATCTTTAGAATGTCGCAGGCTTAAAGCCGATCTTGTTCAAACGTACAAGATTATTCACCAGTATGATAATGTAGATTCTGCAGAATTTTTTACTTATGCAGCAGACTCCGGTACAAGAGGGCACTCTTTAAAATTACAAATTTTTAAGTCTCGGCTGGATTGTAGAAAGCACTTCTTTTCAAATCGGGTGGTATCTGTTTGGAACACTCTGGAACATGCTGCTGTTACAGCACCAAACATTTTTGTTTTTAAAAGACATCTCGATTCTGTTGATTTTAGTTCCTTGTTAAGGTATGACTTTGACTAGTTATATTATATTTGTTAATTCTGTTCATGAACTGTGTTTTTGTACGTAAGTTGCTTGTGTACTTATATATATTCTGGTGCATGCAGACTCTTGTGTGTTACCAATTTGGCCGTGTAACTTAGTGTACTTTTGTGAAGCTCACTGTCATATATGTCGTATATGTCGTGTCTGTCGTATATGTATGTCGTCACATATATGTCGTATATGTACGTATATATATCTGCTATGACTGGCCAAATAAACGGTTTTTGTTTTTTTTATGATGCTGCATCAAATTTATTAATGTAATTTCAGTTACAAAGCCTTAAATCGTGCAATGGGGAGAATGCGACAGGCATTCTCCAGTGCCCTGGCAAATCTGGCTGCGTAAGACTCAAGGAAAGAATCGGTTGCTGGATTATCCGGAACCATCAGCTAAGTTCACAAATTTCTTCAATTAAGCATATATTAAGTCATTTTATAAATTTAACAAAATGGAATGTAGGAATGAAGATCTGTTCTACTGAAGACCAGGGGTAGGCATGGCGAATGAAAAGGTCTTACCGTGTCTCTCGCTGATGTTCAAACTAATACAACTATGTATAAATGTAAATATTAGCCATCAACTAAGGGCATATGGAAGCCGCTGGTTCAGTAGAAGCTTCAGCTACTATGAGGTTTATACTGCATTCGCAACCAGCTCAAATTTAATTTTTTCTTTTTCTATCACACAGCTGGTCAGTGGGAGCTGATATGGTTTACGCTACAGGCGCCAGCTAAACAAGCAAAATAACACTGGTGGAAATAGATAACTTACGGAAACGTTATTCAAAGTTTTCTGCGGCCAGCCGGCAAAAGTTAAGACGATTATAGTAGAAGAAGAAGAGGTTACACGTTGTACTTAAAACACAAAAGTGAACACTTGAGTTGACTGCGGAGGAATGCAGAGGTACTCCGCTTTCGCAACTCAAAACACAAAACTTCAAAATTGTCTGTTGCCTGCCGGCAACAAAATTGTTTAGAGTATAGGCATGGTGCAGCGGTGCCAGAAATACCCCCCATAATTGTTCTGTACTTATCCGAGATTTTCAAGGAGTTGGCCGGTCAAGGGGGGAAACCCCTTTGAATGGAGCTAACGGGTGTCCACGATGCGGTGAAAGCAGCGTGGCCACTTCTGCTACGGCAGTAGCCTTGCCTATGCCTCGGGTAATTGCATCTGCAATTATTCAACGCCGGACTATGGACCCTGAGCAAAATGAGTCTGGCGTTACCCCTCATCGCGAAAGCAACTGGGGTGTGGCACTAAGGGAAAAAAAAATTATAACTGGTTACGACTTCGTTAATTTGACCAAGACAACAAGGAACTAAATAAAAAAATTCCATGCAATCTGGCGAATTTGAAATTTCAAGCTTGGCGAGCCGAGTCGACACACTTTCAAAATTTTTCCGAGCCGAGCCGGGTATGACCGCGAGCCGAGCCGGAAAAGTCCGGCTCGTCCTCATCTCTACTTTCGGGTGAAACCTAGACTTCCAAACCTGTTGGGCGAATTGGTAATAGGCAAAATTACACAGGGAGCGACGGCAGCATACTAGATCAGCCGCGATTATTTTTCAAATAGTCTCAACGTTTAGTTTGAATTTTGACAAAGCCAACATTTGTTAAATGACTTGACAGTATCCCAAACACTTCTACGGCTGCTCATTCTGTGTTAGCCAACGATAAATATGATTCCTATGCATTTTCTCGCTAACTCAACTAGCAGCGGGAACCTACTTCAAAACGGGAACAGATAGGCGCACTGCCTTGGACAAGGCGATAGGGACAGTTCGTCTGCCGTAAAAGAAAAGCAAGTCCCAGTCATTTAATGAACTTGGTGTTGTCCACTTCGGAAGGCTCTGTCATAAACACCGGGAAAACTATTTTTGCAACAGGAAAACAAGAAATTTTTCTAAGACACATAATAAACATTGTGTCTAGGACGCTCTCTTCACTCTAACCGGACTAGTGAGGGCTTTTTCTGAGTAAAAAATTACTTAAAACAGACACTACACTTTCTAAGAATGTTTACTAAACGACACGAAACATGAACGTTTACAAAACAAAAAAGCGACAACAATACATACAGTACTTAACGAATGCCAAAAATAATAAAACAACTGAACCTCATATATAAATCCAAGTCTAATATCTCGAAACCGGTGTGGGGCATAGAGAAAAAGAGGCTTTTTTTTTTGGGGGAAAATTTTGAAAAAAAAAAACCTTTCTTTTTCGTAATAAAATAATATGGGAATATTATTAAAGTAGGTGATGGTGGGCGCAAAAATACGCGGCCGGGCGGGAAGAGTAAAACACAACTATTTATATATATATATATATATATATATATATATATATATATATATATATATACTAGGGGGGAAAATGCCCTCGACGGGCAACCAACTTGGTAGAATAGGGAAAGACTTGAATGTTAAATACACGGTGCATGGTTACAACTGAGATTCTGCTGAAGCGGAAAAATGCCGTTTCTCAGCGACTAAAATGACAGAAACCAGCTTTGTGCGACGAATAGGGAATCTACTCGGCGACTAAAATGAAAGAAACCAGCTTTGTGCGCCGAATAGGGAATCTACTCGGCGACTAAAATGAAAGAAACCAGCTTTGTCGCCGAATAGGGAATTCCCTCCTTCCGCCCTATTCGCGCGAACTTATCGTCTTTCGGGAGGAAATATATAGGTAATTATTCTGTTAGTAACTGCAAACGTAAGCATTGCGCTCAATATGACATTTGCCGTACCGGTTGCGTGGAGGCTAGGGCAGGGGTGGCGCTAGATTAATTTCTTTTTGAGCTACCTGATCCGTAAATATTTTATGCATACAACCGCTAGCAGGACCAACAGAAAGCAACAATAAGTATATATGCAGTTTAAACAATTTGTGGTCGACAGTCCTTGTGCTAAAACATATACAATCAATAGCATTTCATTTTATATAATGTTTGATTGTATCAATTCTCGGCAAGATCAGCACAGAGCACACCTATATATATGCTCTCAATGTTTCTGATAGCACATCGAAGACAGCGTATTTATGTCTGTGAAAACCTTGACTTACGTAAGTGCTTGATAAAACTGTTGTTTTGCATTCTGAAGTAATTCTGCCATTCTGAAGCTCTCTCATTATTCAGCAAAGCAACACATAGCAGGCTTCAAAGTTCGCGCGAATAGGGCGGAAGGAGGGAATTCCCTATTCGGCGACAAAGCTGGTTTCTTTCATTTTAGTCGCCGAGTAGATTCCCTATTCGGCGCACAAAGCTGGTTTCTTTCATTTTAGTCGCCGAGTAGATTCCCTATTCGTCGCACAAAGCTGGTTTCTGTCATTTTAGTCGCTGAGAAACGGCATTTTTCCGCTTCAGCAGAATCTCAGTTGTAACCATGCACCGTGTATTTAACATTCAAGTCTTTCCCTATTCTACCAAGTTGGTTGCCCGTCGAGGGCATTTTCCCCCCTAGTTTCGCTTATTTTTCCGCTGCAGAGAAAATCATGTCAGAGAAGTTGCATATATACACAATGTAAGCAAAGCTAGCTACCGCAAACAGGCTGGATGAAAACGTTCTAGTTCAACTGAATGTATTTGCTGAAACGAAAAAATGTCTGTTAATAGCCTTTTCAGAACTTTATACACGGTGCGTCATCTTAGGCTGGAAGGCCACTGTTCATGGCCTCTACCGAACATTATACACGGACGGAGCGTTATCTTAGGCTGGAAGGCCACTGTTCATGGCCTTTTCAGAACTTTTTACACGGTGCGTCATCTTACGCTTGAAGGCCACTGTTCATGGCCTCTACAGAACATTATATATACACGGAGCGTTATCTTAGGCTGGAAGGCCACTGTTCATGGCCTTTTCAGAACTTTTTACACGGCGCGTCATCTTGGGCTGGAAGGCCACTGTTCATGGCCTCTACAGAACATTATACACGGGGCGTTATCTTAGGCTGGAAGGCCACTGTTCATGGCCTTTTCAGAACTTTTTACACGGTGCGTTATCTTAGGCAGGAAGGCTATTTTAAAAGCCAACCAGCACCGTAACCTTGGATATGCAGTTATATATACATGACAAAAGTTGCTCTGCTCATTTTGGGCTTTCATTTAAAACCAAATTTGACATCTTTTGGAAATTTTGATTTTTGACCAATTAGGACCCCTTGCCAGGGCGCCACAGGTCGCTAGAGACCAATTTGGAGGGGTTCTCCAATGAGATAAAATGTTCGCCTCACCAAGGGCTTTCATTTGATACCAAACTTGAAAACTTTTCAAAAAATCGATTTTGGACCGGTCCGGACCCTGGTCACGGCGCCACAGGCCGCTGGGACCAGTTTGGAGGGGTCCTCCAATGACATAAAATGTTCGCCTCACCAAGGGCTTTCATTTGATACCAAACTTGAAAACTTTTCAAAAAATCGATTTTGGACCGGTCCGGACCCTGGTCACGGCGCCACAGGCCGCTGGGTCCACTTTGGAGGGGTTCACCGATGACAAAAAATGTTCGCCTCACCAAGGGCTTTCATTTGATAGCAAACTTGGCCACTTTTGGAAAAATCGATTTTTGGCCATTTTGGACCGGTCCGGACCCTGGTCAGGGCGCCACAGGCCGCTGAGTCCACTTTGGAGGGGTCCTCCAATGACAAAAAATGTTCGCCTCACCAAGGGCTTTCATTTGATACCAGACTTGGCCACTTTTGGAAAAATCGATTTTTGGCCATTTTGGACCGGTCCGGACCCTGGTCCGGGCGCCACAGACCGCTGGATCCACTTTGGAGGGGTCCTCCAATGACAAAAAATGTTCGCCTCACCAAGGGCTTTCATTTGATACCAGACTTGGCCACTTTTGGAAAAATCGATTTTTGGCCATTTTGGACCCGGTCCCCGGTCCGGACCCCTGGCCAGGGCGCCACAGGGGTCCGGGCGAAACCTACTATAGCCTATGCTGTAGTGCTCCCGCACCCCACCCCAAACCCCAAATAAGAGAGACCTGCTCACTGTAGATATTTCTGTAGAAGAGGTTAAAGTTGGAGTTGCGACACGGTAGGGCCCACCACCATCAGGGTGCCCCCCAGCCACATGGATAGGTCCTAGAGCGAAACTAATGGGCCATTTAGATTCACCATATAGGGGTTCCTATTCGAATACGAAACCTCAGCCGAGCAGCTCTTATGTATAGGGCTGCCTACTCCGTAGGCCCAGACCCCCCTTTTACACGTTAACTTTCGACCCCTGGCCATGGCGCCACAGGGCACCGACCGACATCCTATATAGCCTATGTTCATATTCACGTTAGTACCTTCCTACATGCACAACATGAGAGCCCGGCTTCGCTCGCTCCGTTCTATTTCGAAGCTAATAGATTTTCGGAATTAGTTTTTTTTCGGGGGTCATTTTGGGGGTCCCCACCGGGGGGGTGGGGCCATCTGGGGGGGTCCGGGAACCGCAGAAAGTAATTTCCCCGGAATTGAGGAACTTTTTGTACAAAAAAAACCTAAAATAGTAGGGTGCTGAAGGGTCTTCCGACCTGCACCCCTGGGGGAAAAAAAAAAAAGAGGAGAAACGCGACCCGCGCGGGGGGCCAATTTTCATATCTCAAGATCCACCCGGCCGATCCGGCTGAAATTTTCACAGCATGTACCCCTGCCCACAGGCTCTTCACACACCAAGTTTCAGCCCGATCGGTCCACTCCTCCGCTGGCCACAGGCCAAACAATGTCCAGATTATACACATTGCGTCAAATTTTCCCTATTCTAGGGGGAGCGCTAACGCGCTCCCCCTAATGACAAAAGTTGCTCTGCTCATTTTGGGCTTTCATTTAAAACCAAATTTGACAACTTTTGGAAATTTTGATTTTTGACCAATTAGGACCCCTTGCCAGGGCGCCACAGGTCGCTAGAGACCAGTTTGGAGGGGTCCTCCAATGAGATAAAATGTTCGCCTCACCAAGGGCTTTCATTTGATACCAAACTTGAAAACCTTTCAAAAAATTGATTTTGGACCGGTCCGGACCCTGGTCACGGCGCCACAGGCCGCTGGGTCCACTTTGGAGGGGTCCTCCGATGACAAAAAATGTTCGCCTCACCAAGGGCTTTCATCTGATACCAAACTTGGCCACTTTTGGAAAAATCGATTTTTGGCCATTTTGGACCGGTCCGGACCCTGGTCAGGGCGCCACAGGCCGCTGGGACCAGTTTGGAGGGGCCCTCCAATGAGATAAAATGTTCGCCTCACTAAGGGCTTTCATTTGATACCAAACTTGAAAACCTTTCAAAAAATCGATTTTGGACCGGTCCGGACCCTGGTCACGGCGCCACAGGCCGCTGGGGTCACTTTGGAGGGGTCCTCCAATGACAAAAAATGTTCGCCTCACCAAGGGCTTTCATTTGATATCAAACTTGACCACTTTTGGAAAAATCGATTTTTGGCCATTTTGGACCGGTCCGGACCCTGGCCAGGGCGCCACAGGCCGCTGGGGCCACTTTGGAGGGGTCCTCCAATGACAAAAAATGTTCGCCTCACCACGGGCTTTCATTTGATACCAAACATGGCCACTTTTGGAAAAATCGATTTTTGGCCATTTTGGCCACGGTCCACGGTCCGGACCCCTGGCCAGGGCGACACAGGGGTCCGGGCGAAACCTACTATAGCCTATGCTGTAGTGCCCCCGCACCCCACCCCAAACCCCAAGTAAGAGAGACCTGCTCACTGTAGATATTTCTGTAGAAGAGGTTAAAGTTGGAGTTGCGACACGGTAGGGCCCACCACCATCAGGGTGCCCCCAGCCACATGGATAGGTCCTAGAGCGAAACTAATGGGCCCTTTAGATTCACCATATAGGGGTTCCTATTCGAATACGAAACCTCAGCCCAGCAGCTCTTATGTATAAGGCTGCCTACTCCGTAGGCCCAGACCCCCTTTTACACACTAACTTTTGACCCCTGGCCAGGGCGCCACAGATGACCGACCAACACCAAACTCTCAAATGGAGACCTCCACCCTTGGGCCATGCCACAACCCCAATATGAGAGCCCAGCTTCGCTCGCTGCGATCTATTTCGAAGTGCAATTATTTTCGGACTTAGTTTTTTTTTCGGGGGTCACCTGGGGGGTCCCCACCGGGGGGGTGAGGCCATCTGGGGGGGTCCGGGAACCGCGGAAAGTAATTTCCCCGGAATTGGGGCACTTTTTGTACAAGAAAAACCTAAAATAGTATGGCTCTGAAGGGTCATCCGACCTGCACCCCTGGGGGAAAAAAAAAGAGGAGAAACGCGACCTGCTCGGGGGGCCAATTTTCATATCTCAAGATCTACCCGGCCGATCCGGCTGAAATTTTCACAGCACGTACCCCTGCCCACAGGCTCTTCACACACCAAGTTTGAGCCCGATCGGTCCACTCCTCCGCTGGCCCCAGGCCAAACAATGTCCAGATTATACACATTGCGTCAAATTTTCCCTATTCTAGGGGGAGCGCTAACGCGCTCCCCCTAATATATATATATATATGTATATATATATATATATATATATATATATATATATATGAATTCTAAGTGTTTCTGTAACAAAAAAGAATAGAAAAATAAAGACTACGTGTAGTAATTGTAGTAAAGCCTATTTATAATTATTTTTTCACAACGATACAAAAATAAAATGAAAGATATCGGTTCGAGATAGAGAAAGCTGAGACGGGAAGTAACCGCAAACGAATGTCCTTTTCAATGCAGCATAGTTTTTGCAAAACCACCAAACTGAGAAATTTCAACTTAAATCTTACGAAAGTGTTACAAAAGGTGTAAAATTATGAATTTTTTCCAAATAAATATTGGATACAGGTAGAGTCTGTCTATAATCTAAATCGTGGTAACATGCCAACAATGCATTAAATGGCGACATTGTAGAATAATCAGTGGTGTACCAAGAAATGAATCTTCAACAGGGTGATGCCTAATTCTAATATTTTGTCGGAGTTCTGGGGGAGATGGACAGCAGAATTAATTTTAAATTGTAGGAATTTTTAAAAAGCCTCTGCGAAGCAAAATAAGACAAACAAGGAATCATATTAATAGAATAAGAACACAATCATAAGAAAACAGAATAATACATAATACTAAAATAACTGTAGGAGCAAAAATATGCAGCTGCAAGAGCCCTACTGAATGTTACAACGTTTTGTACTTCAAAATTCAAATTGAAAATTTTTGACCCAAATCTAAAAAAATTTCCAGGGCGAAAAAAACAAAATTCCGGATTTTGGAAATCGAGGGCTTACCTTCAGCTTTACCGGAAAGGTTATGCTGATAAATAGTCAAAGCTTATTTCTACATTTTTGGTCGCGTCATACTACCATTAGTCACGCCAAGAGTACATACTATAAGAGTATGCCACTAGGCACACTCTGTGTTATCAGAGCATAAACTATGCTCTGCACGCTAACGGCCCACCCCCCCCCCCGCAAATCAGACCCTAGTGACCCCCCCGCAAATCAGTACCTAGTCGAAACGGGGGTACGCTCACTCGCTCTATGTTTATGTGCTTAAGCTCGAAAACACAAGCAGTGTGTGCGCGAATTTTCTGCCTGCTTCGAGCTTTAGAACACAAACATAGCGCACGAAATGCTTTGAAGTGATGGGTCTAATTTGCGGGGGGGGGGTGGGCCGTTAGCGTGCAGAGCATAGTTTTTGCTCTGATAACGTAGAGTGTGCCTAGTGGCACACACTTATATTATGTACTCTTGGTCACGCTAGACGGCCACGCACAAGCAATAATGCAATTCTGCTGTGCTAGTCTTATGAAGCTAAAATTCTCTGAAATCCAAAATAACTTGTTGCTACTGCTATTACTCTTCAACCTGATGTGCTGAACAAAAGTTTTTGTTACAATGATATTGTACAATGTTACAACTTTTGCTGCAAATCTTTCATTAATACATGATGCTGAGGAGCAGTTAAAACGATAAACAGGAAATTGTATTGTCGGCGTGATTATGTACAAAATCAGTCATACAGTAGTCACAAAGCAAGACTTTCAGTCCAAACACGTTAGCAACTTTGAAGCCATTTTCCCAAACATTCAAGGCGTCGGAGTACGAGAGCGCTGATACTGGTCCCCCTCTGCATCTGGACGAGGAGATGCACTCTTGCTTCTGCAATCAAGAAAATGTATATAAATCATCACAGAAAAGAACACAGTCCCAAAGTCGCCAGACTCTAACATCTCAACAATATGTTCATGAGAGGAAATACTTTTACTTTCAAGAACAGAAGAAAGGACATCGATTCTAGTAACAATAGTTTCATTTCTCATAAAGCAGTTCTGTGTCTAAGAGAACAGTGCCAGTGCCAAGTGGCATGCTCTTAGTAATTGTGTAATCTTGCTATCACACAATAAAAAGAAATTGATGGCATCTACCACACCCCACAACCACAAAGAAATCTGCAGTTCAACCTGCGAAAGGGAAGCGCAGCAACAGTACACCGCAACATTACTGTCGCCGATCCGGCGGACTTTCTAAATAGAGAACTAGACTAAGGATTCTTGCTCAAGGACACAATGCAACGTTATTAAGTTGGGAATCGAACATCGGACTTTTAATCAATAGCTTGGCCACCCGGCGCACGGCCGTGTACCCATGTAGTTTACAATTTCGGCACCCTACAACCTTAACAAAGAATTGCACACAACATGTTGAATTAAGCAAAAAAAGCGGAGGGCCATAACCATAAACAATTGTGCTTAACAAAAGCAAAATTTTTTGCTGTACTGCTACGAATGGAAGGTTATAGAGAATTAGTAATTAGAATAAAGACGCAAGTTGAATCCATGCTGTAGACAAAAGCAGCCATCTCCAGCAACTCGCAGCTACCCACAGAGTTCGACACACACATATATACCTGTTTTCTGCCGCACCATTGTGAGAGGGAGAGACTGCGTATTCCCGACCTTCATCACGGGCACGTCGCCTGAAAGAATAATCAAACTAGTTTAGTTAGCAAACGTTCTCAACGTAGTTTGGGGTTTTCCTCCACTGGTTGGGGTGGGTCACCTCCACTCGACTTCCAGGGTTTTTTCAAAATTTCATCACCTGTGCTATTTAGTGTATCTTTAAGAAAATGTGTTTTAAAAAATGTTTTTCCGAAATTCACTCTTAGCAGTATTAGCACGTTTTTAACGGTTTTTACTGCATTTATAACTATATATATTTAGCATTTTTGGCGTGCTAAAGAAGACGAAGAAAACATATTGCTTGCTTAGTCTTTAAAACAATATTTCAATGTACTGAACGCTAAATATTTACGTTGAAGAGTTTTTTGCGCTAGAATGGAGGGTTTGAGAGCGGAGCTCCCCCCGGACGTTGAGAAATTTTTGAAAATTGTGAAAATTTTGGTCTGAAAACCTTTGAAATTTTTACCTTTCGACAGTATATATATATTTTGTTCCTGTCATTTCTAGAATTCAAAAACTTAATTTCATTGAATATATACCGATACAGTCCCTAATGGCAGCTAATGATTGCTTAGAATAAAGAAGGATATGAGCTCAGACCGACCAGAGGATGTGCCATTACCAAAAACGTGTGTATATATAGTCAAGCGGGAAAAAGCCCACTCTACTCGAATATGCGGGAAAAACCCACCTTCAGTGTGGGCATACCGGTATGAGCTATATAGGATTTTAATAGCCTATCTTGAAGAGCGTCCAAAATAACCCACGAGGCTGTATTATTGTTCGCTTCCGCAGCTTCCCTGCAAATATTTTGGGACTTTGAAATTTTCGAAAATTTTGGTGCGTCCAAGTACCGAAATTTGGCAAAGTTTGCCTGGCCACCCCGACTGGAAAGACCTAGACCCAAGCGGATTGCATGTGTGCGCTTCATGATATATGCCACACACTGCTCTAACCCTTCCGGTGCGACCTGGCGGTGGCCTAGAGTTGGCGGGAAAAACCCATCGGCGGGAAAAACACATCGGCGGGAAAAACCCATCGGCGGGAAAAACACATCGGCGGGAAAAACCCACTTGCCAAAACTGAACATTTTTCTAACCATTAGAAGGAAAGGTCAAACTAATACATATATTTGTTTAATAGAGCCTATAGATTAAACTGGCATAAGTTATACCTGGGTTCGTTCTCTTGTGAGTGCTCCAGGGGGTCGAATTCGGACATGGCGTCATTTCGAGCCAAAATTTCAATCTTGGCCAAAAATGCTTATTTTTTGCATTAAACATTAAAACGGGCCTAGTTTGGCTCTAAATACACGAAAAACGCGCTTTCTACACTATCGGATGCTTAAACTGCCGAAAATAACAATTTTTAAAATTTCCAAAATTTGCCCGTTTACGTGCTAAACCACTGTTTTTTTGTGTTTTTTATTGTGTTTTCGCACACTTTTTTTAAAAAAACACACAAAATTTTAAAAAAACACACTAAAAAGCACAATCACATTTTCTCCTGAAGGAGCGAATTTTTAATAATTTTAAGCCTAATTTTTAAGTTTTTCCAAAAAATTTTGCGCCTTCGGCGCAAATATCCTCTATATATCTATGTTTTTACTTCTGTTTGTTTTCGTCTGGGCATTAGTTTTCGTGTAGCCTTCCATTATTCTAAGCAAAGGTGTCATTAGGGACTGTATAGGCAAATTATTCTATGAAATTTACGTTTCCAAATTCTGGAAATGACTGGAATAAAATAAACTGTCGAAAAGTAAAAGGTCTGAAGGATTACAGACCAAAATTTTCACAAATTTCTAAAAAATTCTCAACGTGTGGGGCGCCCCGCCCCCCAGACCCCCCATTGTAGCGCAAAAAAGACGTCTTCAATGCAAATATTTAACGTTCAAAACATTGAAATATCGTTTATGAAGACTGAGCATACAATATGCTTTGTACTTCTTCTGTAACACGCGAAAAATGCTAAATATAGCTTAAAATGCTGTAAAATCCGTTAAAAACGTGTTAATACTGCGAAAAGCGAATTTCAGGAAAAACACAATTTTTTTTAAAAAAACACACATTTTCTTAAAAAAACACACTAAAAAGCACAGGTAAAATTTTGAAAAAAAACCCTGTGCTAAACATACAAAAATTTCAAAACACAAAAAACAGTGCTTCTCCCACCCCACTTTTTACATATCGAAATATATTGAAGACAAACAATATTCCGGTTCCATCATTACTTACAATTACAAATCGAAGATTAAAACCAAAAATCAAATTTGCTGAAATTAAAAATTTTATGATTGAACCTTGAACCGTGTGGACGAAAACAAAAAGTCTACCTTGTCTGCAAAGTCTCCTAAAGATCGAATATGGCGAAATTGAAAATTTTGTTGCTGAACCTTGAACCGAGTGAACGAAAACAAACTTCTACCAAAGTTTCCTCAATTGGTCTACATTTAAAAATTTGTAGTAAGTGGGGGAGTAAAAGAGACCCGGTGTAGATCGCTCAATGCTCATCATTATAAAATTTATTAAATACTAAAACCTTTAATTTGTGTGCAAAAGCTCATTTCGACCACAATAGTGCACGCTCCTTACATGAAATAATTCTACCTTTTCATGCTTTTGATATCATTCTTATACGTACGTAAAATTTGTTTATCTTTCTTAACCTTAAAATTTATGAAATTTAATTTTGATTTTGAATTTGGTCATGTGCCAAAAACGTATGCAAATATATATACATGTAAATTTATATAAACTCACTTAGTATGCTATCTCGTATACATAGTCATCGATGTGGATGGCATCTCTACGACGGGCTTTGTAGTGAGTACGTATTCTACATTATTGCGCGTATATATACCTATACTTATCCGTTGATGTGAATAGTAGGGACCTAGGGCGTACTCATGTAAATCCAAGAAACTCCACAGTACCCGATTTTTTACACTAAGTACTGTGGGGCGGTTAGTCCATTCCCTCCCACATACATCCATTCATACATATATAAATACAACTCATATTATAGGGGTCGCTACCGCGACTCCTATGATTGATACTATGTACCAAACAGCATATAATCCATACTTACGGTGAGCGGCTACGAGTTCGAGAGCGGCTATAAGAGCGGCGGCGAGGCGAACGAGACCTCGAACGGCTGCGGCGTCTAAATGTTCAATAATTCAATTACGGTCACAAGAACGGCAAGTCCACTACAGTATTAATACAATTTAGCATCAACTATCAAATAAAAACTAGAAACACTAGTAACTGAAGGTATAAGTCAATAATTTAATTCCACAGCGAAGTGCATAAAAACAAAATCTGGTTGCGGTTGCATAATATACTGACAGGAGCTCATTATCTCAAACAGCCAAACTCACTATCAGCAGTGCTGAATTCGTTGAAAAACGATGCAAAATAAGGGTCTGTTTGTTGGGTGAGATGAGTTTTGAAGAGAAATTTTTATGGATTTGCACGGTTGAGATGATGTCATGTTTTTGAGGAAAGAGCGATGAAAACGCTGAGTGAGAGGAAGACGTCGCTTCGCTGCTGACAATGTTCATTCGAAACGCTGACGATGAATGCTGCACTGCACAGATGCACATCAATCACTATATCAGACAATGGGTTCAGTAAACAACAACAAGTAACAGAAATGTAAATACAAACAAAAATCAGGACAGGAAATATATTTGTACCCAAAATGGTAATAAGGTGCCCGATTGTTTTTATCTATATATGTATGTATAGTCAGACATGGCATAAAACGATTTTTCAACAAGCCTCAAACTTTCACAAATTGTTGGTCAATCTGAAAGTTTTGCATGCAGGTTCCCGGCACTGTCCACTGTAGATTAATGTATAGAAATCCTTCCTAGCCCAACAAGTTCTGAGATTATTCAAAAAATAACTAGGTTTTTCTTACCCGAAAACTGAAAAGAAAAAGAAAACTTAAGAAAAAGTGGACAAAGTCTGAATGCAAAGGTGAAAATTTAGTTTAGTTTAAAAATGCACATATATACTAAATCAAATTTAGTACATGTAGTCACAAAATCAAAGTTATAATGAATCATTATACAGGGCATTTCCCCCCAGGGTTGGGGCCTCCCCCCCCAGGACTCTAAAGTGTCCGGAAAAATAGAGTTTTGAGGGTAAATTTTGATTTCTATTTATTTATTATTTGATTTTTAGGCATTTTTAAGCTACGTATTTTAAGCTTAAATTTAGGTTAAAAATAGTTAATTTTTTGGCTCAGCAGCAAAAAATGGCTATTTTTAAAGCATTTTTAAAAAATTGTTCTCCCCCCAGAAATCCGTGCCTCCCCCCCCCCCAGATCAGTGGGGGACCGCCGCCCAGAAATTTTTGCCTAGGAAAAAGCCAGGCCTCCCCCCAAGATTTTTGCTTCCTCCCCCCTGCATTTTTGGAGGCTCAAATTTTTGCCAAAATAGGCAAATTTTCCGCCTTCGCAGAAATAGCTATTTTTAGATTAAATCCTGGCAGTTTTGAGAACTTTTTGAGTTTCACCATGCAAAATACGCCAAAATATCATTATTTGGCTCATTTTGCAAAAAAATCTTCCCGGGCCCTCGGTAAGCCCTCCCATCCCCCGGGAAAAAACCACTAAATATACCCTGTTATATAATGATTTTATCGATTTGAATAGTTCAAAATTCATACGCAAAATGGCCATTTTTGAAAAATATCAAAAATTGGTCATTTTGAATTAATTAACAACATTCCACGGCTAATTATATGCTTTTAAGCGTTTTAAATGCATAAAAACATGCAAATTTCTTCAAAAAGTTTTTGCAGGATTCGGACAATTTTTTCTTTGCGTTGAACAGAGGTGAAATTCTGCGGGTAAAGAAACAATGGTCAGATTTTGGAGCCCGCAGCAGAGGAGAGATACGGTGTCTTGCCTGTTCCTACTTTCAATACAAACCCATATGCAAAGTAAAGGAGCCAGGGGTCTCTGTATGCTACGAAGCTTAGATGTTTCGGTAGGATCCTTAGCGCTTGGCAGTAATTTGGGGGGCAACCTTGAATACATGCTGCAAACCTTCGAGCGGGCCTAAAGGTCTCTTATTTACAGTGTGTGGCCCGCCCAGAGAGTGTCGCTATAATACCACACACTGGCTGCCTTCATAGGGCCTACCACGCTTAGAAAGGGCATTGTTTTTATGCCTTGTTTATTTTATCCCATGCCTGACTTACAAGTTTATAATCAATGAAATACAGATGAGGAAATAGGGGTGCATGAATGAGAATGACAACAAAAAGTCAGGTTTTAGAAAAATTACACATTTTCTTAGAAACACAAACACAGGCCTTACAGACACACAGGTTCTGTTCTGAAAAGCAGATTCACTATAATCCTAAAGCTAACTAGCGTTCTGGCAAGCTTGGTCCACTTCCATAGTCCATCCTGACACGCTTAGAATACAGCCAAACACAACATCTCTGGGTATTTTTTACAGGGGAGATCCCAACCCGAAAATGCCTCCCTTGAAATCGCCCCTCCCGGGATATTTTTGCTTCAACCCTCCACCCCCAAGTTTTTGAGGGCCCAAATGTTTACCAAAAATAGGCAATTTTCAAAATTTCCGGCTCCGTCGGTGATTTTTCGTGGAGCTATTTTCAGCTTAAATCCTGGCAGTATTGAGAACTTTTGAGAGAAGCATACAATGCAAAATACGCCAAAAAATACCATTTTATGGCTCATTTTTGCAAAACATCTTTCCCTCCACGGGAAAATCATAAAAAATACCCTGCACCTATAACTTATTTGTGCAAAGACGTATTCGGAGGGGCGGGTCCGGTCTGAGGACGAGGACGACTCTCAATTAATAGGCTAATTTAGCGTATATACATACGTATATAATCATCTTGATTTCAAAAAACTTGGTATTTCCGGCTATTAATGAATATATACGCACCTGCGACCCCGATCACGATCATCATAATCCCGCGATCCACGAAACTTGTCTCTGTTCCGGCGCAAACCATGCGACATTTCAACGCGAGCTCGGACACCAGCAATATAGCTAGAATAAACAACATACATACGGATGTACTGTATAGTCAGGTTCCCAAAAACAGTTGACAGTTTTTTGTCCAAACTTTGGCAGGGTGACCTGGGACAGTCCAATTAGGGTGTATATGCATAGGGCTCGGTCCGACACATATGCCCACCTACACGCGCACCTACACCCTATACCACCTAGCCTCCCTCCGTGGCAATCATGAGTAAATAAAAAATTAGTGGTTTTTGGGAAGGATTCCCAAAAAACAGCGTTCCCAAATCAAAAACCACCCTCTTAACTACTGGCAGAGAACCCAATATTACCTATATATAGCCCATAACCGACCAATACTACACGGTACTTGGTGGAGCCCAAGGGTCTAGCCTGGGCACGGCAGCCCACGGCCCCGGCCAAACGCCTTAAGCCGACGTTAAGCAGATTTGGCACCCATTTAACGTGTAATTTTCTTTAAGTATATATATACGTACTACACTATAAAATTTCTGAAGATGAAGACGTACCTGTAACAGCAGTCCACATCCCCAACTTGGACCCCTCGGGGACCTAGGCCAAGTTGGGGACTATCACCAAAACCCTAACAAAACAACTGAAATTTTACGTAGAACCGTTTTATAATTAGTAAAACGCGTTTCCAGCGTGATTTACGCTGTAAATAGCAGTTATTAGCCAAGTCCAGTACTCCAAGAGACCAACTTGGGTCCGGACCAGGTTCAGGTTGTCTACGCCAGCCAAATCACCTCAAAGATTCCAAATGTATATAAGTTATTATGGTGTTTTTTGGGGTAAAAAGTTCTAAAACAGCGTTAATATCACCAGAAAAACAATTACGGTGGCTGCTGTGACCTATTTCTCCGAACTGGATTTTTGGGAATTCGTTCCCAAAAAATATCGGGTGGCCCAGGCCACAGCGTAGGAGCCAGTGGGGCTGGGATATGTGGTGTCGTGAGTACTTGGGCACCTAAGCTACCAATCACAATTATGGACTTGGCGGATTTTCCGTTGTGGTTTTGAGACAATTTTTCCAACACCATGTCGAAAATAGTCTGAGGGTGGTTTTGGGGTGGTTGTCTTCTAGCTGACGCCCTGGCTATACCAGATAAGCTATATATATAACCCAAACTGATATATGGTATTACTAAGGTCTTCTACTTGGCTAGAAACGGTCGAAGTGCCTGGGAGATCTGGCACTAGTTTTCTTGGAAACTTTGTCACCGATTTTTTTGGGAACCTGACTATACAGTACGGCTCAGCAAAAGCGTTCCACATCGTGATATCGCGAAGTTCGCGAAGTTTCGCGAACTGGACGCGATTTTCGCAAACTTAGGTGAAAATCGTGTTCATGATGGCGAAATCGACCGTCATCGCGAAAAATATTGACGATTTTCGCGAACTTTGGCGAAAATCGCCATCATCAATCGCGAAGTCTGCGTAGACAAAATAGTTCGCGAAAAGTGGTTGACGATTTTCGCGAACTTTCGCGAAAATCACCATCATCAATCGCGAAGTCTGCGTAGACAAAATAGTTCGCGAAAAGTGGTTGACGATTTTCGCGAACTTTCGCGAAAATCACCATCATCAATCGCGAAGTCTGCGTAGACAAACTAGTTCGCGAAAAGTGGTTGACGATTTTCGCGAACGTTCGCGTATACAAATATGTATACAAATAAAAATTATTCAAAAAGAAAACTTAAATTTCATTTTCTAAATAATCTTAAAGGAATCTCATATAGTAATGATATCTTACATAATCAATCGGTAGATGTTTTATGGAAATTAGTGACTCAATGTTTGCACGCACAGAATGAGGTATAAGTGAATCTTTATGTATAACTTCACGAATGTCTGGAGTTGATCGCTAGGGGACGAAACGACCTTTAACTACAAAATTTAACTTGGGATAATTTAACTTAAAAATAACCTGATTGAAAGCCCCTGATGAGTCCCTCAATCGGGCTGGTCGGGCATAACAAGGCGATCCGTATATGAAAGTTCACCTTTATGTACCAAATATGTGTATGCAGTTACAATGCTTTTGGTTATGTGATTCTGTGAGAAATGAAGATGGATGCTACGGCTGATAACGATCGTAGTGGCTCAGATGAAACTATGGTTGAATATGAAACGGTGGTCCATAAAAATGGGTTTATTTGATAGTTTATGTACCTTTATTTATTGTAAGTTTGGTTTTGGTTTTTCTCTTTGTCACCGATTTTTTTGGGAACCTGACTATATATATACAAAACAAAATATTCTTGCGGACTCTATTCGATATGCCATACCAGTCCTCCTTTCCAGACGCCTCTCAGACCTGGGCGGTAAAAATCTGAGACCTACGCAGACTGGAGGTCTTCGAAAGGCAGTGGGTCCGCAATATCTTAGGCATCAGACGACGGGATAGGGTACGTACCACCGAACTACAACATAATCCTGTGTCGACGGTTACACTGCGATAGAAGCTTCGCTGGCTGGGACACGTTGCCCGGCCTGGACACTCCAGAACTGTGAGGCGTATCCTATCCCTATTCCCACAGCCAAATGGCGTAGACTTCCAGTGGCTGCGTTTATTATTTCAATACTGGCTTACTGCAACTGGGGGGGGGCCCTCCATTTGGAAGGCTCCCACATACACTCCGACCTCCCCCATAACCCCAAAAATTGCCATTTTTTACCTTTTTACCCTAATTTCTCAAAAAATTTCCCGGCTACGCCGGAATTTCACCTAAATTCCCACTATTATAGCTTAAAAACACCAAAAATTAGTTATTTTTTAGTGATTTTTAGCTTTTTTACACAAAAAACCTAAAAATTTGTCAAAAAATATGCCCCCACCCCATTTTCGGTGAGCCCCCACATCCATTCATCATTTTTAGTTTCTGAACGTCATTTTCGTTTTTCGAATGCCAAAAATAAATATTTAAACAGTTTTGCTCTGACTTGAAGAACCAAGAAAAGTTTTGAGAATGTATATACACATTTTTAGGGAAAAAGTTTCTGCTAAAACCACCATTTTAGCGAAAAAAGCAATCAGCGTAAATCTGTTGGAAATATATACAAGAACCAAAAATGCTCCTTCGTCGCATGTAAAATACATATGAGTACGAGTACTCTCAGGCAGGTGGTACAGACATAAAAACTAGCCTGTATATATAATGCATAATATGAGTGGCGTTGAGGTTGTAAATTAAGGAAAACAAGTTGCAACCGCTTAAGCCTGTCCTACAACGAGGCTCATGTTGGCGTATGTCATAATACGTATAATTTTCCGATATATGACCTTCATATAAATAGCACAAAAGCTTTATATACGTATATATATATATATATATATATATATATATATATATATATATATCATACATGGGCAATGAACTTGGCTCTAGCCTGCACAGCCTTCGAGCTCACTGCGCGGGGGGGGGTCAATTTTTAAATTTTTCACGATATGTGTCGACTGTAATTTTTACAATGCTCTGTTTTAGTCACGCATTTCTCAAGCCCCTTTCTCTGAAAGATTTGCTAACTTTAACGCAATCCTCTAAGATTTTGGTGAATCTCGCAAAAAACGCTAAAATTTTTATTCTCTTGTTTTACTTAGGTTGTGATTCCTTTTGGGTACATATTGTTGGTTGACGGTATAAATCAAGATGAAATTTGACGAGACTTTGACCAAAATAAGTTCTTTTAGCATTCTAACACCCTCCGAACAATCCCGCTTCAAAATTTCGAGATTTACGTTTAGGACAGTTTTTGCTAATTTCTGACAGTTGAGCAGTAGCTGCATAGCTATAATCATTTTCATTCGAAAGATCTCGCTGAGCTCTCCATTTTTGTTGCTCTTTGAAGCACCTTTTTAGCTTTTTTCTGTACTGAGATATAGCTGAGTTTCTTATTTTGGCGTTGAAAACTTATCCTTCTTTGCAGAAATCAAATAATCCGCCATTACGCAAGTTAGAGGGTTGCCACTTACTAGACGTGTTTTGCACGAAATACCCAGGGACCCTTATTTAGTTGCCAATGTCTAGCTAAAGTGGTCGCCTGCCAAAGTTGGGAAAAATAGGCAAAATCCAAGTTGAGCATACATTTTGGCTAATTTCTAATCCAGGTTTCATAATAACTAAAACAGGTCCCCAGCTATTTGATGGTAGAATCGAATGATGCTGCCGATGCCTCACGAAAAAACTTGCTTTAGTCTGCAAAAAATCTGAAAAATTAGATTACTTCTAAAATGCAGTTAAGTAATTTCCGAGAACTAGCGTTAGTTTCGTTGTATTCATTAGAAACAGAAAATGTTAAGCTTTATTTTGATATAAGAATGACTTCTTAACTCCAAGATATGAATGAGTAATAAGGGTTCAAAGTTTATGTCTCCAAAAGGAATCACCGCCCTAAATAGCAAGGGAATTTTATGAATGCGGTTATAATTCATTCCGTTTTTAAAATTTAATTAGCATTATTAGCCAAGGTATAATTAGTTTTCAAAAGTTGAAGCTATGAGATTTTCGATGAGATTAAGTCGTGATATTTTCATTTCAAGTAAGTATTACAATCTAGAAAGGCGGTGGGAAAATCTTTAATGGAGACACTCAAATGTTTGGCTCCGGCATACAGGTGGAATTTTAACCAAACTGCTAGTGGGCGAGACAGTTGTGCAACTTTATGGTTTGGCAGAAATCAGTATGACAAACAGATGCAGCTGGGAAACATTAGCAAAAGAATATAGTAAAAAACAGCAAAAACAAAATAATCGATTTTTTGCACAAATTCAATATCTAAAAAATAAATTATAAAGGAAGCGGCGGCAGCATGAAATCAATGTGCGATAAAGCTTAAGGAGAATTTCGCTCGAGCGTTGGCTTGACCAAACCCCGTTTTAAGGAAGAACATATAATCAAGAGCATGTAAGTAAAATAATAAATACGCAACTGCAGGTGGAACGACCAATGCAGAATGGAACAATTAAGAGGCGGGGTCGTAAAAAGGGCCGTATAAATTATAAAGCGGGTAGCGGTAAAATGTTTGCGACGGCAGATCTGTGGGGCAGAGCCCCCAGAATTTGAAGAATTTTTTGATTTTGCAATAAAACCTGTCTTCGGAACTTTAATTCCTTTCAGTTTGAAGAAACTAAAAATTGTTTTAAATTCTACACATTTTTAAGCAAAACTAGCAATTTTCTCCGAAAAATCGGGTTCATTTCAAGATTTTCTTCATAAACGCAATATATAAATATGCCGTTAAAAATTAGAAAATTCTTTGGTTTTTTACGAAATTTAAAGAAGTAGGAAACTGTTAGGTTTTTCCCCTTTTTTCTATTTTTCTTCTTAAGTTTTCATACGAATCGAATCGAATCGTATGAAAACTAATTAAAGAGGTGCGAAAACCGTAGTTTTATGTGTTAAAGTCGCTAATACACGGCCTAAGCCTCAAAAACTGGAAGAAACTAAACAGCCTGAAATTGTTGGTCTTGGCCAGTCTCGGTCTCGGTACCCTGGTCTCGGTCTCATTCTCGGTCTCGGTAAGGTCTCGGTTTCGCCCAACCCTGATGCCAATTGAAGGTTGCGTAGTTTTTGACTGCGTACCTTTAAGCGTTCGCCTCCGAACTGAACTTTAAGCTACAGGAGAATGCGCCGAGGGCTACCGCCATTCGTCATCAGAGGGATCCAGTACAATTTAGATTTCCTTTCAAATAACTGAAGTAATTTTAATTAAAGTAAGTACTGGTCGGGCCAAGCCTCTAAGAGACCCGAATTTGTGATTCATTTATTTGTTGCACAGATATCATTAGAACGCATAAGGATATAAGGAAATAAATAAAATGCAGCAGTGCAAAGTCGGGTAAATAAGGGCAATTTTTTGGGTAAAACTTGTTGTGCGGGGGTAAAAATTTGATTGTGCAGGAAAATATTTTAAGGCACTTTGATGCGCGGGGGTAAAAATTTTGTTGTGCGGGGATGACAATTTTGTTGCGCGGGGGTAAAAATTGTACTGAGCGAATTTGCTGCTCGAGTTAGAAATTTTGTTGCACGGGATAAATTTCTAATACTCTTTTGTTGCGCGGTGGTAAAATGTTTGCTGCGCGGGTCAAAATTTTGATGCGCTTTCTTGCGCGGGGGTAAAAATTGTACTGAGTGAATTTGCTGCTCGAGTTAGAAATGCTGTTGCACGGGATAAATTTCTAATACACTTTTGTTGCGCGGTGGTAAAATGTTTGCTGCGCGGGTCAAAATTTTGATGCGCTTTGTTGCGCGGGGGTAAAAATTGTACTGAGCGAATTTGCTGCTCGAGTTAGAAATTTTGTTGCACGGGATAAATTTCTAATACTCTTTTGTTGCGCGGTGGTAAAATGTTTGCTGCGCGGGTCAAAATTTTGATGCGCTTTGTTGCGCGGGGGTAAAAATTGTACTGAGTGAATTTGCTGCTCGAGTTAGAAATGCTGTTGCACGGGATAAATTTCTAATACACTTTTGTTGCGCGTTGGTAAAAAGTTTGTTGCGCGGGATAAACTTCTGATGCGTTTTGTTGCGCGAGGGTACAAATTTTGTTGTGCGGCGATAAAAAATTGCTGCACGGGATAAAATCTTGACGCTCTTTCGTGCGCGGGGTAAAACTTTTACTGCGCGGGGGTAATATTTCTGCTGCACACTGCGCGGGGGTAAGATTTCTACTGCGCACTGCGCGGGGTTAAATTTTTCCTAGCCTGCACATGTGCAGAAGTTGTGCAGGCATTGCCCATGCGTGATATATATATATATATATATATATATATATATATATATATATATATATATATATATATATATATATCATAGGGGTCGCGGTAGCGACCCCTATAATATGAGTGAAAATGGTCGAATGACCGTGCAAAACAAGGCTGCGCAGAAGCTGCGCAGATCCTGCGCAGATTATGTGCGCAAAAATTGTACGTGTCGAGTTTGGTATGTTCCTGAAGTTTCATCCCCGTACCACTTTCCGTTAAAAAGTTATGCCAAAAATCGCTTACGAGTGATGTTTTTTCGGTTCTCCGCTTTGACGTTAGGTAAGGGGGTTTTGTAGCTTTAATAACAACAGATAGAAAAATTATTGCCTATGAAAACCATATATATTCTTGGAGTACGCAACAAAAATAAGCCGATAGGCTAGTTTTTATGCCTCCCAGAGCCGGAAAAAATTTTTGGCGGGGGGCCAAAGTCGGTCAAAACGCTAAAATGGCCAAAAAGTATGCTTCAATGTGCCGTGCCGGCCGAGTGGTTAAGGCGTTCGACTTCGGATCCGATAGTCCGAGGTTCGAATCCCCGCTGCCACAAAGCTTTCACAAATCCCCTTGAGCAAGGGACTAAGCACATATCGGTTCGCCGTGAGCTCTAGCCAACCCAGCTATCCATCCTTAATTGGTCGGTAAATGGGTACCGCTATTGTGGGAAGGTAACAGGAGTCCGTGTAGGGCTTAAAGCCTTGAAGGGCCGGCCCCCCTTCCACGGATGTAGTCATCATTTGAGATGACACTCCTGGCTCTACGGCTGTGTATCCGGGGATGAGCACCGGCACCCCTTGTCCCTGAAGCAGGGATGGAGATATTCTCCAGGGGTCACCCACCCTTTACTGTCACCTTAATAAGTCAGACTGGGCTATATATGGGGCAATACTGCCTATATGGCTAAATAGGACACATATCAGGGTCGTTCAATTGCTATATAATTTTCCGTCTCTGTGCGTAATTTTTCGGTACTGGCCGGCCAAAGTTGGTGAAATTTGGGTCCAACTTTGAACTTAGTTTTTTCGCTTATTTTGCCACCTGGAAGGCTCAAATCTTGCGTGCAAAGGTTTTTGCGGACGGAGAATCGATTCCCGCTATCACCTATCAAGTTTGCTGCCCGACTGACCCAAGTTGCTGGGCTGGTTCCACTTTGCCGTCTGGAGGGTCATGTTGGCAACCGCTCCCTGGAGGCTCATACTAGGCTCTACTTGGCCTCTCAAAACTTTCTCTATAGGGGTTTTCTGGTGCGCCCAGCTCATTTCCGGTGTCCGTTTTGCCGCCCGACTCATCCATCTTGCTGGGCTGGTTCCACTTTGCCGTCTGGAGGGTCATGTCGGCAACCGTTTCCTGGAGGTCCATACTAGGCTCTACTTGGCCTCTCAAAACTTTCTCTATAGGGGTTTTCTGGTGCGCCCAGCTCGTTTCCGGTGTCCGCTTTGCTGTACAACGCACCCATTTTGCTGGGCTGGCACCACTTGACCGTCGGAGGGGTCAGGTCGGTAAGGGTCAGGTGGTCCAAAATAAAATTTTTCAAAAGTGGTCAAATTTGATACCAAATGAAAGCCCTAAGTGAGCTGAGCAAATTTTGTCATAGAATTGCATGCTCAAAGTGGCTGTAGATTGCTGTGGTGGGGTGGGGTGGGGACTTAGGCGATTTTGGGTCAAAAATGAAATTTTTCAAAAGTGGTCAAATTTGGTACCAAATGAAAGCCCTAAGTGAGCTGAGCAACTTTTGTCATAGAATTGCATGCTCAAAGTGGCTGTAGAGTGCTGTGGTGGGGTGGGGTGGGGACTTAGGCGATTTTGGGTCAAAAATAAAATTTTTCAAAAGTGGTCAAATTTGGTACCAAATGAAAGCCCTAAGTGAGCTGAGCAACTTTTGTCATAGAATTGCATGCTCAAAGTGGCTGTAGAGTGCTGTGGTGGGGTGGGGTGGGGACTTATATATGCGATTTTCGGTCAAAAATGAAATTTACCAAAAGTGGTCAAATTTGGTACCAAATGAAAGCCCCAAGCGAGCTGAGCAACTTTTGTCATAGAATTGCTTACTCAAAGTGGCTGTTGAGTGCTGTGGTGGGGTGGGGTGGGGACGTAAGCGATTTTGGGTCAAATATGAAATTTTCCAAAAGTGGTCAAAATATAGTATCTGCTTGCGCATGGTGATCGGAAATATATTATGTTGGTTCTTTTTTGCGCATACATATGTAAAAGAATGGAAAACAAGAACCAAAAATGCTCCTTCGTCGCATGTAAAATACATATGAGTACTCTCAGGTCGCTTGTCGCTTATACATAGAGCAAAGAAATGAATATGACTGAGTCAAGGTGGAACATTAACTTACGCGCCATCCATTCGCCGAGTAGCATCTCTGGCATCTCGCTCGTCTTCGAAAAGAACAAAAGCAAATCCAGGAGGTTGCCTTGCAATCCAAACATTTTCAATAGGGCCAAAACGACAGAACGCTGACTCGATTTCATTACGAGAAACGCGATCAGGAAGGCCACCAACGTAAACCTTACGGTCTAAAGGCCATTCAGGGCGTGCTTCGCGGCGGGACATTGTTGACTTGCCGTGCACACAATATACAATGTATATACGTAATATAAGCAGGAAGGTATATACTCTAAAATATACGTAAATTGTAATGGAAATGTGTGTAGTTCAATCGAGTGTGTTAGGGGGCAGCCCTCTATCCAAATGGACAGGTCCCCGTGCCGGCTTCCTCCCTTGAAAAGTTGTACTGGCTTTTTCCTAGGCAAAAATTTAGGCACTTATGTAGATGGGGGGACAAAAATTTTGCCTTGGTCCCCAACTTATGGTTCGAAAAAATTTTTTGTCTCCGATTTGGCTGAGAACTTGCCCCTAGGGTAAATCGAGGTCGCTGATTTCAAAAATCGAATCGAGAGATCGATCCGATCGATCTATCAACCAGTAGAATCGATCGATCAAAATCGATCAAAAAATTTTTGTCTCCGATTTTCGCGAAAAGTTGTCCCTAGGGTATATAATTCGGGGGTGCTGATTCAGAATCTGCAGTCGAAATTTCGATACGAGCTGCCAAAATCGAGTTATTGACGAATTATTGAAAAATCGATGAAAATCGATTTTTGCGGGCGCAGGATCGATTTTCACGAAATTTCGATTGCAGATTCGGAATCTGCACCCCAGATTTACCCTAGGGGCGACTTTTCGCGAAAATCGGAGACAAAAAGGTTTTTGATCGATCGATTCTACTGCTCGATAGATCGATCGGATCGATTTCTGGTCTCGATTTTTGAAATCAGCGACCTCGATTTACCCTAGGGGCAAGTTCTCAGCCAAATCGGAGACAAAAAATTTGTTCGAACCATAAGGGGGGACCAAGGCAAAATTTTTGTCCCCCCCATCTACATAAGTGCCAGTTTATGGGGGGGGGAGTCTGGGTCTGGGGGGTCCCCCCCCCAGGTCTGGGGGGGCTCGGATTTCTGGTGGGGGGGAGAAAATTTTTCCGACAAATGTCTAAAAATAGCTGTTTTTTTTGCTGCGGAGCTAAAAAATTGACTATTTTTAGCTTAAACGTAAGCTTAAACTAGCTAAAAATGCTTAAAAATCCGGCGAAGCCGGAAAAATGTTTTCAAAATTTACCCTCAAAAACCCTAAAAACCCAAAACCCTTTTTCCAGGCACTTTGGAGTTCTGGGGGGGAAGGCCCGAACACAGGAAGAACTAACATTGTAGATTCGCTAAATATTCGTTGTAAATTGGATTAATTTACAATGTAATTTTAATATTGTTATTGTAAATTCGTTGTATGTTTTTACAACTAAAATACCATGTTTTTACAAGGTTATACATTCATTGTAAAAAATTTACAACGTTTTTATAATGAAAGTACGACATTGTAAAAAGGTGTATATATAATATTTTATAATGATTTTACAACAAGTATATAACAAAAATGCTCCGCACAAAAGAGGATAATATGTGTGTGTTGGCTGTATCGTATGTATCCTTTAAATTCCGGTTGAAGAAGTAAAGACAAAAGTTTCATGGGCACGTGACGTTATTTGGCACAGCAAATATTGGTGGATGGTTCCATGTCAAAAGTTGCTCAGCTCACTTAGGGCTTTCATTTGATACCAAATTTGACCACTTTTGAAAACTTTCATTTTTGACCGAAAATCGCCTAAGTCCCCACCCCACCCCACCACAGCACTCTACAGCCACTTTGAGCATGCAGTTCTATGACAAAAGTTGCTCAGCTCGCTTAGGGCTTTCATTTGGTACCAACTTTGACCACTTTTGAAAACTTTCATTTTTGACCGAAAATCGCCTAAGTCCCCACCCCACCCCACCACAGCACTCTACAGACACTTTGAGCAAGCAGTTCTATGACAAAAGTTGCTCAGCTCGCTTAGGGCTTTCATTTGGTACCAAATTTGACCACTTTTGAAAACTTTCATTTTTGACCGAAAATCGCCTAAGTCCCCACCCCACCCCACCACAGCACTCTACAGCCACTTTGAGCATGCAGTTCTATGACAAAAGTTGCTCAGCTCGCTTAGGGCTTTCATTTGGTACCAAATTTGACCACTTTTGAAAAATTTTATTTTCGACCACTTGACCCGCCACCCGACTGACCCTTCAAACGGCAAAGTGGAACCAGCCCAGCAAAATAGGTACGTCGGACGGCAAAACGGATACCGGGAATGAGCTGGGCACACCAGAAAACCCCTATAGACAAAGTTTTGAGAGGCCAGGTAGAGCCTACTATGGACCTCCAGGAAGCGGTTTCCGACATGACCCTCCAGACGGCAAAGTGGAACCAGCACAGCAAGATGGATGAGTCCTACGGCAAAAAGTACACCGGAAATGAGCTGGGCGCACCAGAAAACCCCTATAGACAAAGTTTTGAGAGGCCAGGTAAAGCCTACTATGGACCTCCAGGAAGCGGTTTCCGACTTGACCCTCCCGACGGCAAAGTGGAACCAGCCCAGCAAGATGGGTGGGTCTGACGGTAAAACTGACTGCGGGAATCGATTCTCCGTGCCAGAAAACCATTGTATGGAAGATTTGAGCGTTCAAAGTTAAATAGATAGCGAGAAATTTCGATTTTTCATTTTTCGAATTTTCGCCATCTTTGACGGGCCACCGTGGTCGCTAGGGAAGTGATAGAGAAACGCAACCTGGACCGTTAGTTAGTTCAATATATGTAATTTCTGAATATAAAAAGAAATCAGCTCCAGCTCGTAACGTTCGACCTGAGCGACGACCACAAAAATGGTCACTTTTCGCTATGAGCCGACTTTGCGGCGCCACTGCGGCGCTGTGGCGCAGCTGCGGCGCAAAAAAAGTTGTGATTCTTAAATTCTTTAGAGGGTACTACTAGACCCCATAGCCCTTTAGGTTGGCCCACCGCTGCAGATCACGTGAAAGCGGCGAACATTATGTACAATACAACCATCAAATAGGAGAAACCGGAAAAAAAAACATCGCCGCCATAACCGGTCCGGGGCGCAACTTTTTAACGGTAAGTGATACGGTGCTGAAACTTCACAGACATACTAAACTCGATGTGCTCTACAATTTGCGCATGAAATCTGCGCAGGATCTGCGCAGGATTTTGCGCAGCTTCTGCGCAGCTTATTTTACACTGTCTCCAGCCACTTTTCACACATATTATAGGGGTCGCTGCCGCGACCCCTATGATAAATTTACCATGTTGTAAAAACGATGTAAAAACTTTTACAATTTTTCAATGGTTTTACGATGTGGTAAATACGTATATACAAGTAACAAAAATGCTCCGCACAAAAGGGGATAATATATATGTGTGTTGGGCCTATGTCTGTCGTTTAAATTCCGGTTGAGAAAGCAAGTATATAAATCCGACACAGCAAGTTTGGGTGGGTGGTTCTATGGCGAAGGTTGTTCAATTCGATGCGGGCCTTCATTTGACTCGAAATTTGACCACTTTTGAAAATTTTAATTTTTGACCCAAAATCGCTTAAGTCCCCACCCCACCCCACCACAGCCCTTTACAGCCACTTTAGGTATATACGTACTTCTATGACAAAAGTTGCTCAGTTCGATGCGGGCTTTCATTTGGTACCAAATTTGACCACTTTTGAAAATTTTAATTTTTGACCCAAAATCGCCTAAGTCAGCACCCCACCCCACCACAGGCCTCTACAGCCACTTTAGGTACGCACTTCTATGACAAAAGTTGCTCAGTTCGATGCGGGCTTTCACTTGGTACCAAATTTGACCACTTTTGAAAACTTTTATTCTTGACCACTTGACCCCCTACCCGATTTACCCTTCAAACGGCAAAGTGTAGCCAGTCCAGCAAAATGGGTGGGTCGGACGGCAAAACGGACTCCGGGAATGAGCTGGGCGCACCAGAAAACCGCTATGGACAAAGTTTTGAGAGGCCATGCACAGTCCTATATGGTGTTCTTGTAAGTGGGTACCGACTTGACCCTCCCGAAAGCAAAGGGGAACCAGGTCAGCAAAATGGGTGGGTTGGACGGAAAATGGACGGAATGAGCTGGGCGCACAGAAAACTCTATGGACAAAGTTTTGAGAGGCTATGCACGCTAAGGGTGGGGGGGGGAGGGGGGGGGATGTAGGGGGTTGGGGTGAGTTATCCGTTCCGAAGAAATTCCGCTTTGCCGCAGTGGAGCGGCTTGTGCCGAAGGCGATCCCATTGCCCGAAGCCAACAAAAAGGATTTCACTTACCCGAGGTTTTCACCCAACAGGAAGCAGAGTTCCTCCTCCCTGGATTATGCCCCCAAGGCCCAATCCATCAGCCCAGCCGGGTTTTTACTGAGAGGGTCCGGTAGTCCGGTCGCCCGGGCCCTCATACTACTCCTATTGCTAATGGCCGGAGACATTGAGCCAAATCCAGGCCCCACTAACCGCGGGCCTCGTTGGCCCTGTGCCGTCTGCAGTCGGGGCGTTAGCCGCTCGGGCTACTCGATCTTCTGTACGAACTGTCGACTGTGGACTCATGTGCCAAATTGTGCCCGCCTTACCGTGACCCAACTGAATTCCCTGTCTGACAATGAAATCAACCAGTACAGGTGCCCAGTATGCAGTAGTCAGTCACCCCCTCCCCATTCCCAGTCTCAGACCCCCTCCCTCGGGAAGCCAGGCCGGGAGAATGCAGGCAGTACGAAACGTCAGAGCCCAGGACCCTGGCCCCCAGAACCAGCCCTCCTGCCCATCCACCCCTTCCTCCCCCCTACCCGACCAGGGGCCTGTTGGTTGGACTCTTCTGTCTGGAGACCCTATTCCAGGCAGGAAGCCCAGAAGTCTAAGGCTCCTACAATGGAATGTGGGGGCCGTCAAGGGAAAGAAAAAACTGCTGGAGAAATTGGCAGCCGACCTGAACCCTGACGTCATCCTTATCCAGGAAACCTGGCTCAAGCCGGGAGAGAAGACGGATATAGCGGGGTATGAAGAAATCAATGCCTACAGAAGGGTGGGCCGACAGCAGGGCCAAACCGCCGGGGGCGGAGTAGCCACCCTAATCAGGAAAGGTATCTCGTATGCCGCCGAGGACAGGACTTTTCTGGCGCCAGACGATGAAACCTCTGATCTGGTTTCCATCCATCTACAGGCAAAAGGTGGGCCAATCCAGATCACCAACGTCTACGTCCCACCAATAAACAACGATGGCCTTGATCAGCGACAGCAACTATTTGATCCCTCCTACCTACCTGCTGGAAACAGGGCAATCATCTGCGGAGACTTTAACGCCCACTCCCCAACCTGGGACCCCTTCCAGCCCCTGGACAGACTGGGGGAAGCGGTTGAGGATTGGCTCTCCTCCAACTCAATGCAGATTGCAAATTCTCTGAAGCCGACCCGCATCAGCCCACAAACTGGGGGACGATCTGCCCCAGACTTGACGTTGCTCCATCCAGCCTGGGACACCAAATACAACTGGCATGTGCTGGACACGTGCATCTCGGACCATTACCCAATCATCTGTGACATCAGCCTGACTACCGAGCTGAGTGTCCCCCGCGCTGCTAACTACTACTGCTACCGAAAGGCCAACTGGCCGCTGTTCCAAGATACCATTCGGCGCCAACTGAGCCTGAGGCCTGCGGATACGTATACCAGCCCGCATAAACTAAACCGGTGGTTCACGGAAGTAGTCACCAAGGCAGCAACAGTTGCAATACCCAAAAACAGGAGGCGCCAACCCAAAGTCTGGTGGAGTGATCAATTGACCCAAGCCCTCAGAACTGCGAGAGATCTGAAACGTCGCTTTGTGGCCAACCGAAATGAAGACAATCGTCACGCCTGGATCCAGGCAGAGCGATCTCTGAAGAATCTAATTATGGAAGGAGAAGAAGAAGACATGGCAGGACTTTGTGTCCACCCTTAGTCTTCGCAGTGATCCCTCTAAAGTGATGCGTACCGTCAAAGCCATTGATGGTAAAATGGATAAAGTGAACTCATACGAAGCTATCCGCAGAGGTAACAAGCTTCTTGTTTCGAACAAAGCCAAGGCCGACGGATTCATCAAGGAATACGCATCCGTTAGCCACTTGAAAGAGCGACCGGAAGACCGAGTGACCAAACGAAAGAACAAATCTCGCCTGAAGCGGAGCTGCCACTGCAAACTGGAGAATGCTACCCAATTCTGCCAACCCTTCCAGCTGGGAGAGCTGCACTACGCTATCAGTCAACTGGAAGTCAGGAAAGCTGCAGGCATGGACGTTATATCTAACGAAATGTTGATGAATCTTGGAAAGGATGGTAATCTTCTTTTGCTAGAACTGTTTAATCTCTCTTGGA
>JASAND010008434.1:0-16561 GCA_030248195.1 Trissonchulus latispiculum
TTCAAGCAAATAGTGCGTCTATCAAAGGATTTTGAGTACACCATTATAGCGAGTTTTCGCAGATTAGACACATGAAAAACGTTTCAGCTAAATTCCTTGGAGTGTTAGAAGGCCTTGTTTCCAACCAAGTCAGCGAAATTCCGTGGAGCTATAATCTGCTTAGTTCTGGCCAGCAAGATTCCAATCAAGACAAAGGCGCGCCATGAAATTTCAGGTATGTTTATCACATAAGATTTTTAATTTCACTACCGGGTTGGCAAGTTTCCAGTGCAGTTAGCCAGTTTCCGTAGAAACGTTTTTCATCTAAGATTTGGCAGAAAAATTCCAGCTGACTAAGCTCATTTCCATTGAATGATTTAGTCCTTAGTCCCAGCTGTGTTGGTTCTGCGGAATCTTGCTATATGGTGTACTCAAAATCATTTGATAGACGCATAAGCTTGTTGCTGTTGATTTTGCATTGAATATGCTGGCCTCGGGTTAGCTGCCAAATATGGAAACGCCGAGGACGACAGTATGACAGGGGATGTTTCCTTACCCTTTCCTGATCAAGGATTACTTGACTGTTTGGTCCCACGGAATCTTCTAGTCGAAACGTCCTATGCATAGAGCTTCCATTTCTGAGCACCGCGCCTTTTTTCAACAGGAACGGGACTACTGGTTGACAAATATTTCGAAAGTAGCTAAGCAGACAAAGTCCCTATGGTGAGTCCCGATGACTTTGGATAGTTTGAAAACTCGGAGCTTCCTATTTAGCTTAAGATGGTGGTTTCCTTTGTGTAAATTTGAACTTACAAGCTCCAATTCTTTATGAAACTATAGATGAAACTTTCCAAATATATTATTTTGGTGCTCTTAAACAGTCTAGGACCAGTCCCGCATTTTTAGGTGAAAAGATTATATATTATAATATTATACTCTCAGTAGGTAGTCGCTACACCGGATTGGTTGTTATGGCTGGAAAGAGGGCACAAAAATAAACATTTTTGCTTTTACAACCTTTGAGCTATCGCGAGCAGTTAAGTCAGTATACGCCAAAAACGATTTTTGGGGTAAAAATGACCATTTTTGAAGAAATCAGTTTCTTCAAAATTCCTGCCATATCATACGGACAATTTTGGTGTATTGATACTCAATCGATAGATAGTTCAATTGCACATTTTATAGATCTTATTAGTTGGAGAACGTTGTCTTAAGCTGGGAATTTTATAGAAAAACCAATTTGACAAAACTGCGATTGTTTTGTTTTGAACATCGATTTCTCAGAAACTGCCTAATGGATTCGAGTGAATCTTGGCTGGAAGAAAATTGGCACTATTGTGGAGGGACATTTTTCTTGATTTGAGCTAAAACATCCCCAGTTGCGAGAAAACTGAATACAAAGTTGCGAAATTTCGTGTCACCGCACATTTGCCGAATTTTCTGGAGTACAGCTATTCGCTTATTTCAGTATAAAATTTCTTTCTTTCTTTTATTTCTTTTTCTTTTATTTTCTTTCTTTTCATTTCTTACCTTCTTTCATTCAGTTTCTTGGTTGCCTGCTGCAAATGATTGACAGAAAGATATATAAAGTTGCACACAAAGGTCAAACGTGTGCCTTGTGAACTTTGAAGCATAGGCTAACGCGGGGGGGCTGCGTGGGGGTACAAGCCCCCCAACCCGGACAAGGTACAAGCTCTATCGCCGTCGGAGATAGAAGGGAGACGAAAAAATGGCCAAGGTGTAACCAAAAATAGCCGGAAAAGATTAGTTTTTACAGTAAAATTTCAAGTAAAGCTTCGCCGGAATTGTTTAGGTATAATGTTTAATTTCTCGGGAAAATCGAGCAAAATTTTGAATTTTTTTCCAACAATAGAAGATTTTTTGCAAATTTTGATAAAAAATTGCAAATTTTAATAGAATTAGCGTTAATTTTTCCAAACATTTTACAAATTTATTCTTAAGGTACAAGCCCCCCTGAAATTTTTTGTTCAAGGTACAAGCCCTTTAAACATTTTTGGGGCAAGCCAAGCCCCCCCAGGACCTGGCCCAATGCTAATGTATGCTTTGAAGTATTGAAATATGCGCCTTAGATTGTTGCTAAATTGTCAAAATATTAAGGCTCAAAGAAGAAACGAGGCAGGGTGCTTGTTATAAGTCAAAGGTTGATGCAATCAAAATGACTGCAGTATAATTGATGACAATGTTTGAAAGTATTGGTGAAATTCTTAGTGCCAAACATACGTGTGCTTGGGGGGGGGTCTGGGGGGTTTTAGCACCCCCCCCCCCCCCAGACCTGAGCTCACCCCTGCAGGGGGCCCCTCACCACCCCATAATCCGGATTTTTCCGGTAAAAAACCGGAAAATCCGGTTTTTCGGCGGCCTTCGGCCGCCCTTCACCCCCCCCCCCCCAGAACCTCCCCTCCTACACATGTCTGGTGCCAAACCTTTCTTTCATTTTCTTCCATTTTCTTTCTTTTCTTTCTTTTCTTTTCTTTAAACTGAAATAAGCGAATAGCTGTATTGAGACGTGCTGAGCCAAATCCAAAAAAATGTCCCTCGGAACACATGTCCTTATCCTGGCACAAGAAGAAATTTTGGCCGATTCTACAGTTTTGAGAAATCGATGTTCAAAAATTTTTGGTCTATATTCAGCCGGTCAAATGTCAGTATGTCAGAGAATTTTTGCTAATGTTTTGCTTATTTTGTTGCTTTCGTTAGCCCACGAGAGTGTACAGATGTTAAGCTTTAAAACGATGTATTAAGCTCTTTCTAACTCCTAAAATTGCGAAAGTCATAGCGTTTCAAAAAATCATCACAAAAGCACTGCACAAAAGGATACCACCACCAAGCAAGCTCAGCAGCGGCTGCAGTTGATCGACAGCATACTACTTGATTGACGAAATGCACAGTCCAGTTGATTAATTACTTATACCTTCCTACCACAACACTACTCACCATGCCGTAATAAAATTCCAAACATGCCACCAGCAAATAACATTATAGCTGTCAGCACTAATCCAATGCATAGAACCAAGGCCAGAAGAATTTTTGTAGCGGTTGGTGCCTGCATTGTCATTCTGATGATCTGTAATACCGTGTGACTTTTTAAGCATTAGGTAATCAGAGAAAAACTACTGCGAAAAAAGGTCCCGGAAAGTTTTTACATGTATGCATCCGCATCCAAATAAGTTTGCCGTGAATATCTGCAAATTTAGTCTTATTTAAAATAGTGTTATTTAGTTGAACTTGTAGGAAAGAATAAAATCTGATGTATTTCGTATTTCCAGAACTTGTTTTACCAGTATTTGTGCAGAAAAGGTTCAGTGTAAAGTTCTGAATAATTGTAGCTAGAAAAACGCAACATTAAGTTATAATATTTTACCTTAATCAAAAGCAGCTTATAACTGATTTATAAAGCAAAGAACAGCGGTTATGGCTAAATTAAGTATTATTAATAACGCTGTCGTGACGGCACTTAGGTTTAGCCTTAGCAGATGTGCAAACAAACGTTTTGAATGATTCAAGATTCTAGGGCAGTTTCGTCGACTAAGAAATTATTCGAGCTTCGAAATCTTGGACCTAGCTGAATCTTCATATTTCTGCATTCAGAAAACAATAGGTTTCTTTGCAGCAAAGCCTGTCCTTCAGAGTTTTTAGTCATATTATGTAAAACTGAAGGTGCTTGTAAAAAAGTAATCCCAGGAATGGCTGTGTGGAGAATAACTCGAGCGCAAACTACTGAAACCTGGTAAGTAGTAGGAAAATGCAGGATCTGGCCCCTGATCAGTCAAAATATCCCCTTAATCCCATTAATCATCCTGATGAGGGGCCAGCTTCTGCATTTTGTTTTCGATGTAGTAGGATTAATCCAATTACTTCATTTTGGTTTCGGGATTAATCCTCTAGGCCTAGGGAAACATGGTAAGCTCCGTCCTGGCTGAAAAGGTTGTTTTAGGTGGATTAGGATTTATTTCCAGGGATTGTGGGATTAATCCCTTCTACCTATGTTTCGGGATAAGCAGTAAGAATAGTCGGCACTTTTTGGGGCTCCTGAGAGTAAGTGATTAATCCGTAGCTCGCCCAATCTATTTACCAGGATTGGGGTTAGATTAATCCTTCAGTCTAGGGATATTTGGATAAAGCCAGGGGATATCCATCGCCTCGAATTTAGTTGCCAGAATTAAACCGCAGCAATGTAAGACTGCTGGATAATTAGAACAATTAGTTGTGTTAAATTTGGGTTAGGAGTATTGTCGCATTGCCCTATTGCTGCTACAACCCATACATGCTTTGTGACATAAAGTTAAGCTTGAATTTTAATTAAATACAAATGTACAAGTGTAAGTTAAATGGTTACAGTACGAATAGGTACGAATATCGTGATAACGCAAACTGTGCACAACAAGGTCTCGCAACATGTTAAGTGTTTGCATACACCAGCAACATTGTATCTCAAGTCCTCGCAAATTAAAAGATAGAATCTGTTAATTTCTGGGGCCTATTTGATCATTAGTAGCTTGTGGTAGTAGTAATAGTAGTAATAGTAATAGGTAGTAGTAGTAGTAATAGCTTGTGAACTTGTGACTTGTGTGTGGCCACAAGTTATCCAAAATGGGGTTTCATCAAAATTTGCAGACAACTTGTGGTCACAAGTCAGAAGCCACAAGTAAATGACAGACAAGCACGCTGAAATGACGTCAGAGCTCACAAGTTGAGGAAAGTACTTGTGGGGAAATAAGAGGCCAAAAAAAAGTAATTTGAAATCAAAGAACTACACTAAACAAAAAGAACAACAATTCAACAATTATGCAGCGAACACAAGACGTTCCGAAAGTTAAATTGTTCAGCAAATAGGAAATAAAGAAATAGATACAAGAAAAGTAAATTAAGTAATGAATTACCACATTCAGATACACAAGTGAAGCTTGTATAAATCAGCGTAAATAAGCAGTTTAAGCATTGAAAAAATTTCAAATATATGCCAAAACTAGGTGCTGCAAATTTCAATAAAACTTTGGTCATTTTATGTGTTAATTATTCCGCTTTCGAGAAAGTGTCGTCGTCGTTCAATAAACGAGTGAATTAATTTAATATTAATTTTTACCAATTAAAACTTGAGCGCCACAAGTCATACTTTGACTTGTGGGATTTTGCAGCTGTTTGCAGGGACGTGTGAACTTGTGACTTGTGGCTTGATGAAACCGAAACTGGAAAATCAACTTGTGGACAACTGGTCACAAGCAGGGACTTTGCTTGTGACTTGCGACTTGTGACTAGTCGTTGACGAAACCGAAGTTGCCTGTGGCTTGTGAACTTGTGAACTTGTGACTAATGATGAATTCGGCACTGGTCTTTGAAATAATACAACCATACTGGAAGAACAATATCATGTAATGACCGCTCAAACAGGGATGTAAAAGTTAAATCAACTTCGCCGATGTCGTACATTTTTCCGATGGTGGAAGAGTTATGAAACGCCATCCTAGGCAGTTCATCAACTTCATATATCTATGACACTATAGGACTTAAAGGTTGTCTCCATTGAAATCCAAACACATTGTCCAATAAAATGTTCATACATTCGTCCAAGGAAGTTGCAGTTGTAGTTGCAATGGGTATTAGCATCCAAATGACATTAATTTCATTCACATGAAATCGTTTCGCCGTATGCATACATTAACATAGGGTCAGGTCCTAGTGGAGGGCTTGTCTCCGAAAATTTTGAAAGAGGCTTGTACCTTGAACAAAAATTTTCAGGGGGGGGGCTTGTACCTCAAGAATAAATTTGTAAAATTTTTCGAAAAATTTTTATAAAATTTATTAACATTTGCAATTGCTTGTCAAAATTTGCAAACAATCTTAAACTTTTGGAAAAAATTTTAAAATTGTGTACGATTTTCCCAAAAATTAAACATTCTAACTAAAAAATACCGGCAAATCCAGAAGTTTTTAAAATTTTACTGTAAATCTAATTTTTTCCGCTGTTTTTTCGTTACCCCATGTCCTCAACGGCGATAGGGCTTGTACCTTGACCGGGTTGGGGGGGGGCTTGGACCCTTAAACACCTTAAAGAGGTAAGATAAGGTATGGTTAGGTAAAGTAAGGTTGTACCCATAGGTTAACGCGGGGGGGGTCTGGGGGGGGTCCAAGCCCCCCCCAACCCGGACAAGGTACAAGCCCTATCGCCGTCGGGGACAAGGGGTAAGGATAAAATGGCCAAGGGGTAACCAAAAATAGCCGGGAAAAAATTAGTTTTTGCAGTAAAATTTCAAAAAATTTCCGGCTTCGCCGGAACTTTTTAGTTAAAATGTCTGATTTTTCGGGAAAATCAGCAAAATTTTGAATTTATGTCCAAAAATTGACGATTTTTAGCAAATTTTGATACAATTAGCGTTAATTTTTCGAAAAATTTTTCATATTTATTCTTGAGGTATAAGCCCCCCCTGAAAATTTTTGTTCGAGGTACAAGCCCCCTCAAACTTTTTGGGGACAAGCCCCCCCCCAGGACCCGACCCTATGTTAATGTATGGTTGTACCCCTGGAAAAGTATACGATAGAGTATTGTAAAAGGGACGATCTTGGTACACTCCAGCAGGGGGTTAATAATATCATTTAAAGATGTCGAAGTGAATGATCGCAGTCGAGAGATTATGTAGTCAATAGTAAGATCAACCAAGGTAAGAGTCGACATTTTCTAAAAATAATAAATACAAAGAGTTGTACTTGTAAACATATATTAAAATGGCCAGTTTCAAGTACAAAATCATTGTTGCTATATTTACTGCCGTGTTGCTGCCGAATAGTGCAGTAGGCCTAGTTCATGGAAAACGGCAGTAAATTTCACGAAAACTATTTAGCAAAATGAAGATTTTGTAGCAAGCAGCTACAACCTAACATTATGTTTTGCTGACGACAGACAAATAATGTACGCTGAGATAGGAGGTATCCATCTAACGAGAACCTATGTACTTAACATATATGAAGTTTAGTGATGACTAATGAAAGCTCAATGATTCTGCAACGGTTAGTTAACTCGGTAAAATTGTACGCAGAAGATATATTTATCGCTGTCAAAATGGTCAGTAAGTGTACGTTGTGCAACTCGGCATTTACCGATAGTATGGAACGGCGTAAGCATCTTAGAAAGACCCATGCTAACTGACTATCCAGAACTAGTTGCGGTACTGCTGTTAAAACAATGCGTGAGAAGAGAAAACATGACAACACTGATCACTGGATATCACCCCTGGAACTAGTCAGAACTGACAGTCAACTGTTTACGGTACTGATTCCTCCAAAGACATTTCCGACGACAATTATTTTGTGGATGTTAACTATCACCCCTCAAGTAACTCATACCGTTGCAATTTTTCTTACGGTGGATATGCCTACAGATCTCTCGAACAGTTCTATCAGTCAGAAAAGGCAAAATATTTCGAAGATTGGATATCGTTTGGCGATACTATTAATGAGTGCACAGCTAAATGTGTGAAAACAAGAGGGGTGAACGAAATCGGCTATAACAATACGGAATGGTATCGTTATGATGGTTGCAGAAAGCATTATGGAACATGACGTTCGAGAAAAAATCAGACAAAACATTCAAATCGAAGAACCGGCTTGTAGTGATACAAAAATAATAATGGTGTTGAATGAACAAGTTTTGGTCATGCGGTGCTGGAAATGTTAAAGACTGTGCTGGTGAAGGACAAAATAAGCTAGGAACCATATTAGAAAAGATTAAAGTTATAATAGGGAACCAACCGCCCTTGAGTAACGTAATTCATACTCCATTTTTAAATAAAATATTGTGGTAAGTTGAACAATTAGATGATTTGTCTCTTAAAGGTAATAAGTTTTTCTGAACAAATGATTGACCCACTTCCGTAAAGAATAATATGGTGTTATTCTGAATGGCAATCAGCTTACGAAGTATGACATAAGTAGAATTTTTTTCAAGGTATTCCTGATACAAAGACTTAAAGACTGGGATACCAACACTTATTGTGTTTAATGATCTAATGACGGAAGTTCAAAACAAATCGAAGTTAATGAATTGTTTACCCCGGGATCACCATTGGCCATGCAGTGTAATTTTCACGCAAGATATTTTCTTAGACAAAAAAGAACGAGTCGTATTAATGCTCAATGCATTGTTTTAATGAAAAATCCTGCAGACAAGTTAAGGGGGGAGGTCCATTTTTGGCCGATTTTTCGACCATCTTCGATTTTGCTCATTTTCACATATTTTGTTGTCCGATTGGGATATTTTAACAAGTTTTTGAAATAGCGGTTAGCGAGTAATTTCACCTTAAAGTTGGTGTCAGTATGTGTTAAATATGAGAAACGGAAAAAGTGGTGATTTTTCCGTGCACCAGAGAAATCTCGCCAACGACAAAACGGAGCAGTTCAACGTCCATCTTATATGATAAATACAATCTAGAAGGGTGATTTGTAGGAAGCAGTATTTTAATTTAGGCCTTCAAAAATTTTAATTAGTTTGCAAACAACCAAATTTGACTGTTTTGCAATGTTGAAATTGGGGGTCAGCAACTTTGATGAAATATTCTGAAAGCTGTAAGGCCTAATTAAAAATTCTACTTCCTACAAATCACAGCTTATGACAAGACATTTCGAACGATACCAATTGATCCTGGTTACCTCTGTCCGATTTCGACATTTCGCTGGCGCAGAAATCTCAATTTTTAGCAAAATTTTGAAAATTCCCTTTTTTTGGCAAATAACATAGAGCTATATCAACACAGACCTATAAAATGTTAGACTACCTATTTGCGCACCATTATTGATGACTTTAGGTCAAGTTTGGGCACAAATGGTGCAGGTTAGTGCACCCAGTTGGTCGCTGGGGTTAAATATGGGGGTCTGACAACCATAATCTCAAAAATAGCGATTTTTCAAATTTTTCGAAATATGTTAAATTTTATATCAGTCGAAAGCGCTCATTGTCCTGAACATTTGTTCTTCCTCGACCATTGCCCGCAAATGCACGAAATTCAAGTTATCGACCGTTAAATGTTTTTCTTGGTCAAGGCTTTCCAGCACCGGTGCTACTTTCTAAAATCACTAAATAAAGTCATAAAAAACGTTTTCCCATTAAAAGTTACCCTAACTTCTTTGTTTGCATCAGATAACAAACATACAACCGAATGAAGCTCCATTATCAAGGAAGTTCAGGTGTAAAGTGCCTTTATTTGCTGTGGCACCGCTGTTTTCACTTGTTTTCAAATTGCATGCAATTAATAGCAGGTTACTCGTTAAGTACTGAACGAAACTACTCGAAATTGAAAATTTGCAGGACATATGTGACAAACTTTTGTGTAAAAATGAGCAAAATCCGTGACCATAAAATTTTTCATGGTGGACCCCCCTTAACTCCGGTGAACATACTAAAACAAATGTTTCCCCGTCGGGTTGAAGGTTCATGAAAGCGTTTAATCACGTTACAAATAAACCACATGGATATTTATTAATAGATTTAAATCAGAATAAGCCTGAGGAATATAGACTTAGAAGTACAATATTTCCAGATGATCCCAACAGTGTTTGTAAATTAAAAAATACATAAAGAGACGAGAAAACACGAAAGCTTTCCAATATAATGGCGAAGCGTTTCGAAAAGAATTCTGATTTCCTCCTAGTGTTGTGCAAGTGCAATTCGAAGCAGAGATCTGGTATCAAAGAAAACTCAACTTCAGAGTTAATAAAACTATATGTGACTGTGCTGAAAATGTCCTGTCGAGCAATGTACAGTTGCCAGAAAAAGACATAAAACGACCGAAACGTCACAGAAAACTATTGCGGCAGCTGCGATATAAGGTTATAAACATATCAAAGAACAAAGAACAAGAAACTCATGGTGCAACGTGGTGGATTTTTAAATGCGTTATTAGCACCTTTGTTAGAGGTTGTTGGTGGACCTGTTGCTGATCTGGTACTGAAAAGATGATGGAGTATCCGGACTATTTTGAAAAACACGAAACAGAAGTAGAAATGGATCAAAAAAATTCAATGAAAAAACGTAAACTTCCAGATGATGTCAAACTGCCATGTATACGCAAAATAACTATCATAGACGTCATCTTAGGGAACAGGGTCAAGAAATTCGTGTGAAACACCCAAACATTGAAGAACGTAACACTGAACCCTTACAAACTATGCTAAACCCTATGAATGAAGCATTGCCCAAAAAATTGCAACCGATAGCGGAAAATTTGCTGGATCATCTACAGGCAGTGACAGATTTCAAATTAATGAAAAGGGGAGACTTCGTACAAGGGGAAGGATGCTGCTGGATCTCGAATTACAGATCTTATACATGATTTTGTAAGGAATCGTAAAATCAAAAGTCCTGCCGTTGGATTTCATTTTAACACTGCCACTTTAACACTGAGATGCTTCGTCATACTAAATGTTCCTAGAGAATTCATCGGTAATCCTTCCCGATGGCAATTAATAAAATATCCCTATGTTACTCCAAGAAGACCAGTAGCTCAGAGAATTGAAGCACTACGTACAAGACATCTGCAATCTGGAACAGGATTAGCTCAAGGCGACTTAAAGTTTTGACGTATCATAGTTTACTTATTTCTGAACTGCCTGGCTTCGAGCACAAAGTACAGCAAGTAGTTGACTCTCAACCTGTAGACTTTAACGGCTCAATCAAGGAATAATGCCCTTTTGTTGCCTACTTGTTTTATTTATGGCCCTTGTTGCGATGAAATTCGTATATTGATGTAAGCGGAAATGTTCTACAATGCATTTGATGTTAACACATAATGCTGCAGCTTGATAGCTTATGCTGCCTGTCATGGAATTATTTAAAATCACATTTGCTTTAATCAGAACAAACTTTTCTACTGTAGTCAAAACGGTTCACAAATAACAATTGCATTTATTCAAAGACAGAACTTTCATTGGCATAGTCGTAGTTATAGTGTCGCATCTATAATATCAAAGTATAAATCTGTGGTGAAATGCTGGCCAGCGTATAACCAGGCCTGCGCACGTGCATGCACAGATTATGTATGTGTGACATATTCAACGAGTTTCGACGGCTAACTATACGTTGCGCTGAAATATGTATAGAAATGCATGAAGATTTTGAATAAAAATTACTATTCTCTATCAAACATTCATCGGACTAGTCGGCCCTGTTCCGGCCTTTACCGGCCCGCAACGATTCAACAAACGGCCTTCTCAGGCCCGTGTGCTTTGTTTGCTGACACGAGGTCCTCGGCAACCCATGCGAGGGTCCAATTCTGGCAAGCCTAAATTTCTACTGAAATTCAAGTTAAGCCTGATACAAAAAGGTGTGAAGGAATCTGTGATCACTTATACAACGTTTAGAGACTCATAACATTGTATATTTTAGGAATCTCACAGTAGGTGAATCCTACCATACTGTTGAATGTTTCCGCCACAGCAAATATAGCGTGTGGTATAATTTTTCAAATATTTACAACTGTTTCCACGGTATTTAAATGAACTTGTCGTTCGCCATGTAATATTGGTACATTACCCAACAGTCGTTCATGTGAAGCTTTTCGATATCATTTATTGCATTTTTGGGGAAAAATAGTAGAACTTTTTTGAAAAATAAACTTATAAATTCTGAAAAATGATTCCTTCTGCATTAAGGCTATTACCTTCGCGGTTCCAAAAATAGAAACGAAAAACTTTTCTGTCAATCATATCTTTTCTTTTCAGTTGTTGTTTTCTATTTTCTTCTTTTTACTGTTGTCATTCTGCGTGGTCGGATGGCAAAATTATGCTGAAAGAAAGTTTAACCAAACATTGTCCGGTCAAAAACCCACAAAAACCGATATTTTAAAATTTTGAAGTTTTTCCAACTTTAAGCTGTGTAAAAAAGTTGATATAAATATATAATGTAATCCGATGTAATGGGTCTCTGGTATTAAATGTTAATTTTTAATTATTGTTTAATATTTAGTACTGGATAATTGTTAATTAAATGTTAGTTAATTAAAATTAAACAATTTAGTAAGTGATCACAGTTTCGCGCAAATATTTTTGCGTCTGACTTTGCAATTGTACTTTTAAATTCTTGCATAAAGTTACGGTGAAATAGTTTTATCGACTAAATAAATAAAGTTACTCAGGTGGAGATGAGCATTTAGGCCGATCAAGATGGGATAAGCAAGATTGCCGAAACGGCCGATCCCAGCAATATTTTCCGAAATAAGCCAAGCTCATGCTCATCTGTAGACACTACTCGGAAATTGTTCGTGCTTATTACACACTTTATACAGTGGATTCCGCCGTTTCACTTTCACTGAAGTCGGCGACATTTGCCACAGAATAATTACAATGTAAAAGACTTCAGGTTGCATATTTTGGAAAAAGTAAGGAAAACGTGAGACAGTTGTGCGGTTTGAACGGTTTTGAACGGTTTTTGGCAGATTATGTGACCGCTACGTTGATACTAAAGTTGTTCAAGAACTGTATCCCTAATTTCCCTTCTATTTGTGCCTGCCATCGTTTACATGAATGTTGATTGTCACACTTCTTGCTTATAATACATTGTATTTGAGGTATGTATTTGTTCATACCAAATACTTCAACGTTGGTCCAAGAAGTGTGTTGTTTAATCGTCTTTTGGATCTCCATCAAAGCAGTGTCCTGGTTGTCTGTGGCAATCGAAACGAAACATCCAACTGCGACGTTTGTGGACTTACCTGAAACTGAAGAGCTTCTGAAAAGAAAAGGAAGGTATTATACATTGATAATTATCAGTTGTTGTCCAAATGAACCCGCGATTCCCTCCAATTAATGCATACGCATTGCATCTGCCACAGCCCACAACAGATGTGAAAATTAGTGATTTATTTTATGTTTGTGTTTGTAATGCTGTAAAAATCTGTCTGGCTAATCCCTAGCGCGAGTGTGGGCTCATCCTGCTCATTCAGCGACCCCCCCACCATTCGAGGAGTTCCCTATTAAATGTTACCCCCTAAATTTCGATCTCCCCCGTCATAACCCAAAAAGTTGCCAAATGTTACTATTTTTATTTATCAAACATTTTTCAGGCGTCGCCGGATTTTTAAATGAATTCTCACTACATTTAGCTTAAATACACTTAAATTTACTTAGGCTTTTTCTCGTTTTTTCGAAGTTTTTACACGTTAAAACGTAGACATTTCAAAAAATGTTTCCAAAAAATGCCTCCCATATTCGAGGAGCCCATCCCCCATCGATGGGGAGCGCCCCATCAAGCATCCCATAAAAAATTGCCAAGAAATAAGCCAGAATATATTTCCGATTACATCACAAACTCTTGTCATTTCGAAACTATGTTTCAATTACTCGTGTATAGCAGTGGCAAAAAAGCTGAAATGAGGATGTTGATAAATCGATTTTGAAAAAAATTGTACTTTGGCGGCTGCCAGAAAAGATAGATGTATGTAAGCATATATAATAATTTCTACGACGGACAATTTTGCCTTGATACGCAAGCTAATAATGAGAATAATAAGCTTTTCTGTTTCTGTGTCGAAAATCTGAACATATCCAATGCATTTAACTGAGATCTGAACAAACTGTAACAAGTAAATTCAAATTATTATTGAACATGATTGATCTTTCCGTGTTAGAATCCTTCTCATACCTCTTTCCAAAGTTTATGCGGTAAAAAGCAACTGGGTTCAGCTAGTGTTTTAGAACGGCCGGGAAGCCGGCGGCCGGCCCGGCTGAGTGTCTGGCCGTTTGGCCGCCGGCCGGCCGTTGGCCGTCCGGCCGTTCAGCCGCCGGCCGGCCCTAGGCCGGCGGCTGGCCGCCGGCTTAACACAAATATTTATTGTTAACACAACAATTTGAGCAGAGCAGCAAATGTTTCAAAACAAAACCAACGCTGAATGTGAACTTTTCCCAAATATATAAATTAAAAGCCGATTCCATTGCCTTTGTAATGCATAATATAAATATTTTGCAACTTTCTAGCTCAGATTGCCTTCAAACACTGAAGAATATGTCTGGCTAGCCGTCGGCCAGCCGGCGGCCGGCCGGCCGGTGGCCGCCGGCCGAGAACGGCCAACGGCCGGCCTGCCGGCCGGCGGCCAGCCGGTGTCATTTTTTTGGCGGCCGCCGGCCGGCCGCCGGCCGGTTCAACCCGGCCGTTCTAAAACTCTAGGTTCAGCACTCATATGTTTTCTGATAATTTTGATACTTATGAATTTGCTTGACTCTTGAACAAAATTTTAAATGTTTGTTTATGAGACTTCATTACCACTAATAATAATGCTTATAATAATCTTTATGCCGCAAATCGTCATATAAGATACATGTTCTGATGAAAATTTCTGCAAGATAACGTACCCTCAACATTTCTTTTGACCAGCTGTTGTCCAAATGATCCAACCACTTGAACTTTACCCTTCTTAGGATTGAATATAAAATTAGCTCTGAGTAAGTGTGCGCAAGAGTACATAATGATAAGAGTATGACAAGCCTAACACTCTATGCAGTGAAGGCCAAAACTGTGCTCTGCGCGCTATCGGCTGACCCCCCACGAATTGACCCCCTCTCACACCGCCCCTATATGGGAACGTGGTCCATACGGGGGTCGCTCACTGCTTTGCATAATTACACGTTGAAATTAATAGCGGCCCAATTTGGGGAGGGGGTTTAATCGTGTATGTTTAACACTTGCATGTAAAAGACATGCTAAGAGAGTGAGTGACCCCCGTTTCGGACTATGTACCCATATAGGGGCGGTGTGAGAGTGGGTCAATTCGTGGGGGGGGGGTCGGCCGATAGCGCGCATAGCATAGTTTTGGCCTTCACTGCATAGAGCGTTAGGCTTGTCATACTCTTATCATTATGTACTCTTGGTGTGCGCTTTTGATAGCACAACTTTCTTTCAGCCTTTAAATACCAATAAATTTAAATTTTATACTTACTCATTATAGGAATAATTGGAGATGTCACGAACCAGTAAGCCATTATTATCCAACAGCTTCATTATCTGAAATAGGTAACACCAAAGTTGTATCTTAGTTGTTGTCGTGAAACATAGCTTATGTAATGAAGTTAATAAAATTCTCAACTGAACTCACTCTAAATTTGATCACACGGAAGGTCAGCACGTTCACTTAACGAACTTAGATACCAGATTCATGAAAGATGGTTTGTCCAAAATCATGAATTCTCTATGGGCAACCTTTGCAGGTGTCTTTTCTAGTGAGTTCGTTGAGGCACTGGATACTGCAGCAAATCAGCAAGAGGGTCAGCACTTGCTTTCACTGTATTGCTGCTGGCTGGCGATGAATCCTTCATCTCAATTCTTCACTTTCCCGGGTCCAGGGATCAACTTACTATGATTGATTCTGATCCGGTTCCTGAATTGTATGGCTGAATGGTTATCGTGCCGTAACTCGAAGGCTATCGCGCCTTTTTAATCATAATTAGACACTAATTCTTGCACACAAAAGTTTATTGAAATTGATACAATCTCATTGGTCATGATTAATAATTAAGAAGAACAATTATGATAATGATAACAATAACGGTACAAGTGCGTACTCGGACCATATATTATAGTTAGTTACAGTACAGTGCATGAATTACTGTACCAGAGTTGCCAATTGCCGTGGTTTGATATTAATATTATACTAATTTAGGATAATATTACCAATTTGTTTGGGTTTATTGACAAAGTTTAAACTTGTTCTTCTTACACTATCTCCTTATTTGGCCCTATGTCCCTCTTAATGAACCGCTTTTAATGAACGAGTTTCGAGTTAAAATTAGTGGAATTTTATTAAGCTTGAAAAAGATTAACAGTAACTAAAAATGTTCAGTACTTAATGAAAAGCTTTTAATTAAAGTTTACACGCACATATGCCTTATTACGCGCATGTTGTGTATACTGTTGGAAACGTAACAGAGCATAAGCTAATTTTAGCTTGGACTATTCCATTCCTTGTGGTTCAACGGATAAAGAGACGGACTTCGAATCCGAGGACCTGGGTTCAACTCCCAGCAGAGGCAATATTGTTTTCTTAAAACCGGCCTAATTGTTTGTTTTCGAAACCAGGTATTCAACTGACGCATTTCTGTGATTTGCAGCTATAATTACAAGCCCCCGTTCATTCTGACCATGGCAATTACCACATTAATACTAACCAAAACTAGATATGCTGCTGGATTACTCCTTGTGAAACAATCTTTAATTATCTGTGTATTTTGCATAATTAATAGTACAAGGATTCCTAAGACTAATTCTAAATAAACTGATAGTCCACTAATCGGCCGTCTAGTGTAAAATGCCTAACTACAAAGGTTATTTCAAACGTAATTTCACTATTAGAATAAATTCTGTGATATTATGAGTAAGAATTGGCTAAATTCAGATCCCATGAATGCGGCTCATCTGACCCCTAATCGCAGGGTGACGTACACAGATGACCGGGGATGCTACAAATCTGTAGAACCTAATTCGGGGTCCCTGTGACTATTCTAAGCCGTAAATCCGATTCTAGTTCACAATTATCACCAATTTCACTAAAACACAGCATTCATTCGTGTATTTTTCATACGGAATCCA